>LPNX010363132.1:218679-242169 GCA_001517045.1 Pseudotsuga menziesii | reverse complement strand
ACAGACCGCGAAGCGATCTGAAGTCTCACCCGAAGTGAATCTAATGGGTTGGCCAAGACTCAAGTGTCTTGGACCAGGTTCTGCGTATCCTACTTCTTTTCTCTTTCTCCTACGCGCCACTAGATCAACTAGCTCTGCGCATCGCACGTCCCCTTCTACTCGCAGCACTTTTACCCATGCGATGCTTAACCCTGCGCAATTTGCACGATTTCCTCTCGCGTCGCACAACTTCCACTTACTCACAATATTCCCAACCTTACCGCATCTTTTCGCACCGCGGAACACCCATCCTCTCCTCAACGCTAAGCCCTCAGCTCGCAGTATCGCACGCCACAGCTCCTCTGCCGATGCGATACCGCCTCTCTGTGATATCTTACCACTACGAATTTGCGCTCTTAGCGTTGACTGTGCCGATGTGCAAAACTCTACTTCTCAGAAGTATATTGTGAGTAACTGGTCATTAGAGACAGATGTAAAGGAGTCTTTAAACAGCCTACTAAAAATGCTTCAACTTATCTTTATCCTCTTGTATTATCATCAGCGGAACAATACATACATTCACCTACTGCAACTAACATTACATGCATAATAACCAGTAACAATAAGCAAATACAATCACATTCATACAACACATAACACGCATATTTAACGTGGTTCACCCCCGGGATGGGAGTTACGTCCACCAAACTGTGCTTCTATTATATATCTTGAGGGAAGTTAGCACAGTCTGTTGCACTGCATATGCAGCACGAGGTCTCTTCTAGATCTCTGGTCTATCTCTCTGTTTCCTTTCTTCCAATATATCCTTCCCTCTCTGTTCTCTCTGTGGATGGTTACATACAGACTCAAATGACTCACAGACAAACTAGGTGTCTGGATCGTTACAATGCAGTCTGTCTGACTGATTCCTGAGTCTACAAAACTATCAACTGACCAACTAACTAACTAACTGATTAGCTAACCCTTTACAATACAAAAATGCAAGCTTTTATAGGCAGCCCGAAGGTCTCGCCATTACAACACTGTGGGCCTGTCCCAACAGTAAACCCAAACCCTAAATAGTGACATTCGGTCCTCTCTGTCCTTGAGGTAGTCGCTTCCCGTCACACCGCAGCTCTCTGCAGTCTTCCATGCTTCCCGGCACTGACCATGGGTACTATGCACCGCTTCTCTTTCTGTCCTTCGCCTTCAATGCTTGAGCCTCGTTGCTCCTTCTTCTTTATGAGGGTCACTGAGCCCTCCTGTCTTCCACCGCTGCCTTCAATGTAGTGGTTGAGCTTTCTTCTCTCGGTCGCTCGGGTACCGTTGCCTTCTTGACTTTTCTATCCCAAAAGTCATGGTTTCCGGCTCTGCTCTCCAGCTAGAAACGTGCTACGGCGTCGTAGCTCTGCCCTGTCCTTTTTCTGCCAAAACTTCTCTCTTTCCGCCAAAACTAGCAGCTTCTTCTGTAGCTACGGGATCCTGCTCCAACACTAGACCTCTAATTTATCAACCAAAACTTGCAACTTGTTAATTTCCATCATGGCATGTAATAAATCTGAATAAATTATATCCCCTGTCTGTTTGTGCAGCTCTATTTTGTTAGGTACACTGATTTTATCCAATCTTACTTCCATCTCAGCCACTTTTTTGTCAGTTACCATAGCTAATTTTAAAGTGTTCCTCTCTACATCCCAAGTGGAAATTAGGGACGTCTTTGGGTTACCCAGACTTCTCACTCATGGGAGTAGATTTTTAGTTTCTTCTAAGGACTGCCTCTGCTTTTCTACATAACTAGTCATGAATTCTTCTTTAGAATTAAAAATGGAACAGGACTCTAGATTATTTTCACTTTCAAAAGAAAATTGGTTCATCTGCACTGACTTCTTAGGAATCAAAACTAATTTTTTCAACTCATCTGAAACTACTTCATTTGAAATTTTATCATCTTGATATGTTTTGGTCTTCTTACATGAACTGTCTTCATCTATTGCCATATTTTCAATCTTAGAAAAACTTCTTTTAATTAAAACATTAGAACTTTCTGGCACTTGAGACGCTGTAATTGATCCACTGCTTGTACTTTCATTGCTTCCTGAATTTTCCACAAAATGAGACAAATTGTCTAGTTCCTTCAAACCCTCAACAACTTGGTGATCAAATGGTTTTTTTTTATTTGCTTGTTTCCTTAGAGAAATTATATTATATGGATCATAATTGACCCTCTGTTCTTTTTGAAAAACCATGTTTTCCAATCATTTTTCCACAATCACCAGGGCACCCTTTTTTTTAAAGATGAATGAACCAACTTTAAGGGGGAATTTTATATTGGAGGACTTTTTGAAGGCTTTGAAATGCTCCTCTTATGCATGTAATATTTGTCTCATGTATTCCAGTGCAAATAGTCTAGGGGTAAGGAAAGCAGGCATCCAGTAAGGCTCTCTGATAAAACCATACACTCTCAAAAGTATAAAGTCTTTATACAAAAACCAATCCCCAATCCTGTCTTTTGGTAACGATTCCATCATAATATTCATTTCTTCAAACACTCTGGGCAACACTTCATCAAAAAGCAACTTATATATCTCTAACATAATGGAATTCATGAATTTGAACATATTGATTTGCTTCGGCAGATCCGAAGAGAATATAGTAGTCAAGAATTGTAATTCAGTTACTTTTGAACATAACAACATGTTCAACAAATATGATTGGTATTTGAAAATTCTGACCTTTGGGAACTTGACTAATTGGATATGAATAGCCTCTGCTAAATATTCATCCAAACTGAAGAAATGGACCAAATGGGACTCAGACTCAACACTAATTGAACTCATTTTCAATAAGAAGCCCAAGACAACTTCACTGACATGAAAGTCATTATCTAGACCTAAAATCTGACAAACCAAAGACACAACCAACTAGACCTCCTCTTTGAAGATGTGGATATGATATGGAAAAAAGAGACCTTCTAATGATTGACCCTCATTAAGAATACTAGACAAAAATTCACATCAAATTCTAGTTTTACAACCTCTGTACACTTCAGCTAAAATAGACTCATTCACAGACTCACCACTATCAGGGTAATTATCAAGAAAATTAAGGAATCCATTAATAGCTTTTGCATCAATCGTAAACAATATCTTAGACGTGGAACGACTCACAATGACTCTCTCAGAAGATGATTAATTACTTGCACACCATTCAGCAAATTCAAGAAAGGGTAAGGTCTGCTCAATGGTTAAATAATACAGAAATGACTTGCATGCATTCAAAATGTTGTTTCCTTGTGAATTATATAGCCATAATCTTTCCTTAATAACTGATACATTTCCCATCGACAGGAATGGATCATATACACCTCTATCTCTATCAACCAAAAATTCTTCTCTTTCATCTGGGACTCGGTTGAGACCTTATAATCCTTTCTCTTTCTCCATAATAGAAAAACGACAATAATTCTATGAATAAAGCTCAAGTGTTCAAAGCTTACCTGTGACTGTAACTGTATGCACCCGAAGTTGACTACGAAAGGATGGTGGGTGGTCCCTTTCATTCGTCTAGGCATGCAAAATAAAAAAAATGATTTTTCAAAATAAGTCAACTTCACTTTATATAAAGGTCTATTCCAGAGGCTCTCTCTAGCGGTTTTTCTTAAACCATTTTTCTCCACAGAATGTACCATAAGCCTCCATGTGTATCTTAGTTTTTATTCCGCTACCGCCTTTCTACTTCAACCGCCGTGCAACTCTACCCTCCGGATCTGATAATAACCATTGATGAATACTCACTTTATTTTTAATCCATTGGATTAACTTTCACGTACACATTCCGCTGGGTATTTTTGTTTTTAACAACGCACAAATTTATGAAGTGGACTTCTTATCAACCGTAGATTTTACCGACTTGATCGCATAACCGTCAATCCTCGTGCCTTGTTAATTATCTTCGCCTACCCCTATCTCCTGTGCATCTCCATAGAGTGGATCTATTCTAAACCATTTATTTTCACATCCTTGTTCTATACCATTGGATTATGAGATAATTCCATCGTTTATGCGCCCTTTTATCATACATTCACATTGTCATATTTGACCAAAGTCCAAATAACCATCATTTTTCTTCACCATGTTTCCTTCAATACTCTGCAAGTTAGAAGTTGTTAACAACTGGCTCCATCTGGGGATGATATCCTCCCTGTGAGGTATCAAAGAACTCGTAGACTAGGTTCCTGTCTTTAATCTTTACATGATAGCTTCCAAAAAATTTACCTTTCTTGTTGATATATTTACTAGAAAGAAATGGCATGCCTCCTAAATCTTAGGGCTTTCAATGCGAGCTTCAAAAACATTCGGCTCACCATCTATACTGATTTCTAAAAGAAAATAAATATTTTCAAACTTATGATACAAATTTTACCTTCCTTCTTAGGACAGGTAATGTTTCAGAAATCTCCCATTGACAGGGTTACTATCCAGAGAAACCCCGTTCGGATATTCCAAAAGAAATGCATTTTTCCCTCTAGGTCCAGCAATAACATAAGTACCTACCCACATATGATTAAATTTTCCATGTTTATCTTCTTTGGGAGCATCCCACTTCAAGACCAAGTCATCAATCTGAAACTGTTCTTCTTTCACCCTTCTGTCAAAAGTATTTTTTATTTTTTCCTGATGCAATTGCACTTTATCATAGGCTTTATTCCTTTGCTCTTCTACCTCAATAATCTGGTTTATCCTCCTTTGCATGTGGTTTGGTTCTTCTTGCTACTCTTGGAATACCTCATAACTGGGACACCTAACGATGCTGGGAAAACAACTTCAGTTCCATACACCAATTGGAAAGGAGACATTCCAATCGCCCTTTTGGTACTAATCCTGTCAACCCAACTTGGTATGCCATGATCTTTTATTATCTTCCAACAGCTTCTTGATGATCCTTATCGGGCTTTTATTTTTAGACTCGGCTAACCCATTTCCTTGTGGATAATAGGCAGTCGAATGATTCAAACTGATATGATATTTGTGACAGAAATCAATCATTTTCTTGGATTTAAAAGTGGCTACATTATCTGTTACTATTCTTTTGGGGAATCCAAATCTAGCTAATATGTTATCCTCAAGAAAATCCATGATTACAGTTTCAGTGGCTTTCCTAGTAGGAATTGCCTCAATCCATTTTGTAAAATAATCCGTAGGCGTTAAAATCCATTTGTATTGTCCTGAAGAATTGGGATTTATTTTGCCAATGAAATCCAAAGCCCACTGTTGAAAAGGAGCTTCTATTGTTATTGGATTTAAAGGGAGAGGAAGTACCTTTCTTTTACCGTAAAAAATTTTACAGTGATGACACATGCTGGTTTCTTTATACACATCCGAAAACAATTTTGGCCAATAGTAACCTGCTATTAAAATTTTATTTGCAGTCACCTTCCAAGAATGATGCCCTCCACAATCTCCTTTATGGAATTCTTTAACTGTATGTTGAGCTTCATTTTCCAAAAGATAGTTAAGTAACACACCTCTGGGATCTTTCCAATAAAGATATCGATTTATAATAAAAAACTTGGCAGCTTTCAATTTTACTGATCTTGCCCTTGACTTACTCAATCCTACTAGTGCTTGTAAATTTCGAAGGACATAAACAATGTCAGAGTACCATGGAGACGCCACAAAATCAATCATCACTTCCACCTCCGTATCCAACTGATTAAACTGATGGCATAAGAAATTGATTTGTAAAGACTCACAATTTGAATTTGTCATCATTTTCACTAATCCTTGTCCCTTAATCAGCTTAGTAGGCTTTATCTCTACGTCGTACTACAATAATGTAGCTATCCATTTTTCCCTTCTACCTTGTGGATCAGGTTGTGTCAAAATTCCTTTTATAGCAGCAATTGGAACATGTGCGATTACATGTGAGTGTAGAATATATACTCTGAAATATTTCAATGCTTTGACCAAAGCATATTCTTGTTTCTCCCTGATATCATATTTCAATTCTCCATCCCTCAACATCTTGCTGAAAAATTCTATGGGTTGCTCCATGTTCTCATCATTCTTCTGCAATAAAACTGCTGCAATGGTATGCTCTAAAGCATATGAAAATACTAAGAAATATTTGTTAAAATATGGACTCACCAACACCATAGCCTCTGATATTGCTTGTTTGATTTCCCAAAACGACCTCCTAGCTTCCGCATTCCATTTTATCTCATGACCCTTTTTTAGCATATTTGTAATATTCATTAGGATTTCAGCAAAACTAGGCACAAACCTTCTTAAAAAATTCACTTGTCCCAAAAATGATTGTATTTCCTTTTTACTCCTAGGTTCTCCTACCTTTAAAATTGCACTCACCCTTTCAGGATCAATTTTTATTCCGTCTTTAGATATTATATGACCCAACAATTTTCCTTCTTCCAATGTGAAATTGGACTTCTTTGGGTTCAATGATATACCAAATTTCCTGCACTTCATGATTTTTTTTTCTAAATGATGAATATGTTCTTTGTCAAATCTTGAATAAACTGTGATGTCATCCATGTAAATTATCACAATTTTTCCAATTTCTCCCGCAAAAGCAATGTCCATGGCCCACTGGGAAGTAGCTCCTGCATTCATTAAGCCAAAAGGCATCTTTGCATACATAAAAGTGCCCCAAGGTGTAGTAAAGGTAGTTTTCTCTTGATCTTCAGGTAATACTTTAATCTGATTGTAACCAAAAAAACCGTCCATCATCGAAATTCTTTCAGCTCCAACTACCTTCTGCAGTATATGATCCATCTTCGGAAAGGGATAATTGTCCTTCATAGAAACTTTATTCAAATTCCGGAAATATATACATAATCTTGTTTCTCCTTTTTTTTCTAACAAGAACTAAATTTGCAACCCATTTTGAAAATATTAGAGTCACGATGATTTTGGCGTCAAATAATTTTTTAATTTTCTTCTCAATAATTGGCAGCAATTTGGGATTTATCCTTCTAGGTTTTTTCCTGAAAGGCTTCTCCCTAGGTTTTATAGGAATAGTATGTTGTATTATAGATGTATCATACTCTTTAAGATCTTCATAATTCCAAGCAAACACATCCATATACTTCTTGATTAAATTCACATACTCTTCTTTTTCTTTTACAGGCAAATTTTTGCATAATTTTATAATCTTAGGATTTTCCTCGATACCAATATTCCTATCTTCAACAGCATTCTCAACAAGCTTCACTTTAGGATTCTTAGCAACATCATTCTGATCAAAAAAAATTTCCAAAGGAATCAAACCTCTTGGTATAAAATTATTTTTCAATTGAATAATATCTTTTCCTCCTAAGGTTCCCTTTAATTTTTCAGCACCATCCTTTTCCTTTTCAGGCTCTTCATCATCCTGGAAATTCTCACCATTGTCATTTTCGGTATCAATATGAGTATTTACAAATTCTCTCGACAGTTCTAAAAACCTTCTTATCTGCATGTCATCTTCAAATACCTGCCAATATTTAGAATTATCAGGAAAAGATGGTATGTTCACAATGTCCACTTGATATTCTTTCTGACCGGCAATAGGGGTTTTAAATTTTCCAGCAGCTACTGCCAAAGAATTTGATACGGTATTTTTATCTCCGAAAACCACCTGAATTGTATACTCTGTAAAAAAGTTACCAATCATATCCCATACTTTGTTTCTATAGGCCCTCATTCAGGGATGCCTGGTTTGATAACTATCATTCACCTGGTTTATCACCAATTCTGAATCCCCTAAAACTTTTATCCTCTGTGCTCCGAAATCTTTCAAAGCATGCGACCCAAGTAATAAAGCTTCATATTCATCTACATTATTTGTGCATTCAAATGTTAATTTATATGATAAAGCTTTAAAATCCGTGATAGGAGAAATTATATACACACCAGCTCCAATGCCTATTTTTGCCACAGATCCATCAAAATACATAGTCCACAAACCTTCTCTTTTTTTTTTTGCTTCCAAAGCATCTTGTTCCATCACCTCTTCCTCTTTATTTTCGTCAGGCTTCATCTGCAATGTAGCTTCCAAATCATATGGGACAGTATCATTAAAGAAAATGGAAGACCCCAAATCAGTATCAACAGCATATATATGATGAACTTCAGGCTTATCTTCACTGCTCACTACATAAGGAGTTATTTTCTCACTATACAACCTCTTACTTCCATATTGAACAGGAATAGTAGCATATGACATATCCATTTGTAAACTACCCTTCAACTTTGAAGTCCAAGATCTTGATAACAATATTCCAAACTTAGGTGGGAATCTACTACTACCACATCGAAGACATTTCCCTCTCCTGGAATCCAAATAATACAAATCTTTATATGGTCTTGTCACTTCCAGTCCCAGAATTTCAACTACTCCTTTTGGCATTAAATTATGCGATGCACCCGAATCTAACATAGCATTATGGACCACCATATCATGCACATTCAACCTCAAATAAAAAATGAGGGACTTCTTCATTTTCTATATTTTCAACTTTCCACCCAAATGATATAGTAGGATTATCATCATTCAATTCCAAAATATCATATTGCAATTCTCCTTGACCTCTGACCATTTTTGCTATGGTATTTCTATATTCTTTGTTTCTCAACAACTCATTAAATGGAACATAAATTTTCAACTTGGAAAGCTCATTTTGCAAATTGAAATTAGAACTGACTCTTTCTACATCAATTGGTGTTACTTACTTCATTCCTTTGTTTTTTGTATCTCATTCTCAACTTCTTTATTTACAACAGACTCTTTTTGTATTTCTTTTCCCCTTTCTATATTTAAAAAACTAGTGGAAGGTTGATTTGGATTTACTTTCCCTTTATTTATAAGAACTTCTCTGTTTCTCAATCTAATCTTCCTCTGAACATCATCCATAGCATGTAGGTAACCTCTTTGGTACTGTTCTGTCTCCCTCTCAAATTATTCATTTCCATCCTCCTGTGCAAACATGCTATGTTCTTCTTCAGTAAGATATATCTCAGAATCTAGTTCTCCAAAAAGATGAATTTCATTTTCAGTAGGATCTTCTTCGTTAGCAACATAATTCTCAGGGAACGGTGGTCGAATTTGCTGTTCTTCCTGATTTCTTGGGTTTCTCATATCTCTTTGTCTATTTTGTGGAAGTATAGGAGGATTTGGTCTTCCAAATTTTAGATTCCTGATTTGAGGATCGACTTGTTCTCTGTTGAACACCCTATTATCCATAGTCAATCTATCCATCAACTTCTCCATTGTATTCAACATCATTTAAAACTTAATATCAGTGGTAGAAGAAGAAGTAGAAGGTGATTTTTCTTCCTTTTTCCTCCTATCAATGTCTCTGTGTTTCATTTTTCCACTTGCCATCATATTTGCTTCCACCTCTAAAGCATCTGTAAACATTGCGGCAAGGGTTGCTGACTTTCTTTCTCTCAATGAAAATGCAAAGTCATTATCAAAGGCTCGAGCATAATGAAGTTTAGCGGCGGCTGTAGAAGGTTTTATATCTTCTGGAATAGAATTATAAACCCTCATAAACCTACTTGAAAATTCATGAACAGATTCAAAACCCCCTTTTTTGAGACTGTTATACTGAGACAAGAGCTGCAAAGGATTTTGTTTGTCACCCCATCTCTCTAGGAATGCATTCTGAAAAGCTTGGAAATTCAATATAGATCCATATGGCAAGTGTTTAAACCATTTCTTTGCTTCACTTGATATACTTTGAGCAAATAACCGCATTTTAACGTCTGCATAATCAACTTTCTCCAAATCAACAAAATCTTCAAACTTAACAACATGTTGTTTTGCGGTTATGTCTCCTTCTCCATCAAATAAGGAAATTCTTTGACAATAATTTTGAGGAAGTTCATGTAATAAAGCAAGCAAACGCAAGGGAGAAAATCTGGCTGCCATTGGTCTAGGTGAATTCAGAGGTACTGAGGACTTTTGAGTGTTTTGAACAACAAGTGTTTCAACTTTTGTAGACTGCTGTAAATCTCTCCAAAGGGAACCAGCAAATAAGATTCTAATCTACGAGAATTAAATTCAGTATTCTTAAGATCATACTCAGACTTAGTTTTCAACAAACTTCTTTCAACATTAACTTCCCATTATTGATCAAAAATACTAGGAGAATCTTGAGAAGATGACGCACCAAACAAAGAAAAATCTATTTTTTCTTTATCCTTTTTCTTAAACAACTTTTCTGGATCTTACAAACTCTTTAAAATTTCACTGTCAAAATTACCTCGTGTATGTATTCTCGAAGCCAGAATGACTTTTTAAATTTTGAAAATTTTTACAATGGAATCACCAGGGCAAATATACAACCTTCTCTATGGACAAAAATTCCTGTTGCCCACAAAAATATTTTCTTGATCTTTAAAACTCTGTCATTCTTCCCAGTGAAGATTTGCACTTTCGGTCCCCAGCAATGGCGCCAATTTGTTATTACTCAAAATGTACCCAGGATGAAAAAGGTAAATCCCAAAGGTAACTATAAAAACCACTTCAGAAAGAAACTGGCTTTTCTTTCCAGAGAGGGATCTCCCAAATATAAATTTAACAAGGCCAGACATAAAATCAACACTTAAACATCATATAGATGGTTGAAACGATACACATAATCATTGGGCAATGGAGTCAAAATACATAAAAATATCACAAAGTCACATGCATGAGATTTCATCAAAGGCGAGATAACCACTCAATTACAGTCAGTCATTGTCTTCAGGCGAAAAAGGAAAAAATATGACTAGTCCATCAATATAGAGCATCATAAGATGAATTCCATATTAACTTTAGTAGAAAAATTTATGAAATATCTGAAACAATAGTCAAAGCACAACAAGTATGAATTCCAACCATTCAACACTATACTTCAGATACGAGGAAAACAAAATGGAATGTAAACACCAGAAAAACAATCACATAGGAAAGAAAATATAGACTGTAATGTAAACAGCACAAGAATATTTGACACCCCACATGGATTCAACTTTGTTATTTCAAAAATTATCTGTCTTCAAAAACATTGATCCAACAAATGGGTTCCAACCCCCAATACATGAAATAAATGCAAATATATACATAAATGATTTCTTCCCAAGAAGATTTAATAACTGAATAATCTGTTTAATCAAAGTCTTTGTAACCATATCCCTAACAACTAAGAATAAACTACTTGCTTTGATCCTGATAACATATCATTTAATTAAAATCAACTTGGTGACAACAAGGCTCAAACAAGCAGCTCCATAGCGCGCAACACCTGTTTTCACGGATGAAGAATATACTTTGTTTTTCTGAAAAGTTTCCATGTCTCTCCATTGTTCTCCGCTTGGGATGTCATACTCAATCATTTCTCAGATAGACACTTCCATACCCATATAGGTCTCATAAGACATCGTGAGCATCCCTCCTCTAACAATCAGAAATTTCTGCAATATCTCGAAGTCTTCTGTCAACTTGTCCACAATGACTTTTC
The DNA here is from genome assembly GCA_001517045.1 of Pseudotsuga menziesii. Lineage (NCBI taxonomy): Eukaryota > Viridiplantae > Streptophyta > Pinopsida > Pinales > Pinaceae > Pseudotsuga > Pseudotsuga menziesii. Next base: position 230,687 of record LPNX010363132.1, on the reverse strand, counting down.
CCGTCAGTCCCTTTACCAAGTCATCAAAATTGGAGTGATCCATACGGATTTGTACTAGCAGGATATGATAATGTTCTTGAGAAAAAAATCTTCCTTCTTCGTCCCAGAGAGAAGGAAGGCCATCTTCAAACAATTCTTTAAAAGCATGCCTGAAATCATTAATAAGCGAAGTCATCTCATCAGCCTTATCTTGTACTGTCTTCATAAGATGATGTTTGTGAATGAACCTTTTCGACCACAGTACTATAGCCACTCTGTCTTTGATTCCTATATCTTGCAATTTTTGATAAGTTAATGAATTCAATAAATTCAGTGCATTCTAAGCTGTACTTAGGGGCTTCCTCTCCATGGTCTCATTTACTAGTTTTAATCTCTGATTGGATGAATTAACCAATGCACTTTGGTCATCAATGAAATTCAAATAATGTCTGAACTTAGTAACCTCCATAGACAATGTATCCCAGATTATATGCTTGGTTCCCTGGAGAGGCCCCTTTCCTGTTTTCCTTTCTTTTAATTCATTAAGCTTCTTTTGTAATTGACCCTTGTCATGTAATATTTTATTCTTGTTTTCAACCATTTAAGTCAGCTCCAATTTGATTTTCTCATTTTCTTCTTTTAATTCCCTTATCTCTACATCCTTCAAGCTTACTTGTGACATGGGTACTAGTAAATCATCAGCAGAAAAATCACTTAAAGGCTTTTCAATATTTACAATGGTCAAATATTCATCAGTAGGAGTCTAGCTCATTGATTCTTCCATAATCTCTTTTTCATCATTCTAGGCTTTCTTTAACCATGAAATTTGTGCCATTAACTCAGTTCGCTCTGTTTCCCATTTATTCTTTTCTTTGTGTAGCTTCATAGTTTTTCCTTTGCACTCCATCATTTCCTCATGAATTTTATCTTTCTCCTCCTGCAATGCTAACAACTCTGATGATTGAACATGTTCAAAACTCAGGATTTTAAACTTCTTCTTTAGTACCTAAAGGGCATTATCTTTTTCTTCTAAAAGTCTTCTGATGGCTTGTGTGTTTCGTGTTTCATCCCCCGAGCTTATGACATCTGCTTGCAATTTCTTTATCTGAATTGAATTTGCCTTGTTCTCAACTTTCGCGTGCTTCAACTGGACCTCTAATTTATCAACCAAAACTTGCAACTTGTTAATTTTCATCATGGCATGTGATAAATCTGAATAAATTATATCCCCTGTCTACTTGTGTAGTTGTATTTTGTCAGGTACAATGATTTTATCCAATCTTACTTCCATCTCGGCCACTTTTTTGTCACTTACCATAACTAATGTTAAAGTGTTCCTCTCTACATCCCAAGTGGAAATCAGGGACGTCTTTGGGTTACCCAGAATTCTCACTCATGGGAGTAGATTTTTAGTTTCTTCTAAGGACTGCCCCTGCTTTTCTACATAACTAGTCATGAATTCTGCTTTAGATTTAAAAACTGAACTGGACTATGCATTAGTTTCACTTTAAAAATAAAACTGGTTCATCTGCACTGACTTCTTAGGAATCAAAACTACTTTTTTCAACTCATCTGAAACTACTTCAGTTGAAACTTTATCATCTTGAGATGTTTTGGTCTTCTTACATGAACTGTCTTCATCTATTTCCATATTTTCAATCTCAGAAAAAATTCTTGTAATTAAAACATTAGAACTTTCTGGCACTTGAGGCACTGTAAATGATCCACTACTTGTACTTTCATTGCTTCCTGGATTTTCCACAAAATGAGACAAATTGGCTAGTTCCTTCAAACCCTCAACAACTTGGTGATAAAAGGGTTTGTTTTTATTTGCTTGTATCCTTAGATAAATTATATGATATGGATCATAATTGACCCTCTATTCTTTTTGAAAATCCATGTTTTCCAATAATTTTTCCATAATATCCAGGGCACCCTTGATTTTCAAGATGAATGAACCAACTTTAAGGGGCAATTTGATATTGGAGTACTTTCTGAAGGCTATGAAATGCTCCTCTTTTGCATGTAATCTTTGTCTCATGTATTCGAGTGCAAAGATTCTAGGGGTAAGGAAAGTAGACAGCCTGTAAGGCTCTCTGGTGAAACCATACACTCTCAAAACTGTAAAGTCTTTATACAAAAACCAATCCCCAATCCTGTATTCTGGTGATGATTGCATCATAATCTTCATTTCTTCAAACACTCTGGACAATACTTCATCAAAAATCAACTTATATATCTCTGACATAATGGAATTCATGAATTCGAACATATTGATTTGCTTCGGTAGATCCGAAGAGAATATAGTAGTCAAGAATTGTAATTCAGTTACATTTGAACATAACAACATGTTCAACAAATATGATTGGTACTTGAAAATTTTGACCTTTGGGAATTCGACTAATTGGATATGAATAGCCTCTGCTAAATATCCATCCAAACTGAAGAAATGGACCGGATGGGACTCAGAATCAAGAATAATTGAACTCATTTTCAATAAGAAGCCCAAGACAACTTAACTGACATGAAAGTCATTATCTAGACCTAAAATCTAATAGACCAAAGACACAACCAACTGGACCTCCTCTTTGAACATGTGGATACGATATGGAAAAAAAGACCTTCTAATGATTGACCTTCATTAAGAATACTAGACAAAAATTCACATCGAATTTCAGTTTTACAACCTCTATACACTTCAGCTAAAATAGACTCATTCACGGACTCACCACTATCAAGGTAATTATCAGGCAAATTAAGGAATCCACAAATAGCTTTTGCATCAATCCTACACAATATCTTGGACGTGGAACGACTCACAATGACTCTCTCAGAAGATAAGTAATTACTTGCACACCACTCAGTGAGTTCAGGAAAGGGTAAGGTTTGTTCAATGGAGAAATAATACAGAAATGACTTGCAGGCATTCAAAATGTCATTTCCTTGTGAATTATACAGCCACAATCTTTCCTTAATAACTGATACATTTCCCATCAACAGTAATGGGACATATACACCTCTATCTCTATCAACCAAAAATTCTTCTCTTTCATCCAGGACCCGGTTGAGACCTTCTAATCCTTTCTCTTTCTCCATAATAGAAAAACAACGATAATTCTGTGAATAAATCTTGAGTGTTCGAAGCTTACCTATGACTGTAACTGTATGTACCTGAAGTTGACTATGAAAGGATGGTGGGCGGTCCCTTTCATTCATCCCGGCATGCAAAATAAAAAAATGATTTTTTAAAATAAGTCAACTTCACTTTATATAAAGGTCTATTCCAGAGGCTCTCTCTAGCGGTTTTTCTTAAACCATTTTTCTCCACGGAATGTACCATAAGCCGCCACGTCTATCTCAATTTTTATTCCGCTACCGCCTTTCTACTTCAACCGACGCGCAACTCTACCCTCCGGATCTGATAATAACCGTTGATGAATACTCACTTTATTTTTAAGCCGTTGGATTAACTTGCATGTACACATTCCACTGGGGCTTTTTGTTTTTAACAATGCACAACTTTATGGAGCGGACTTCTTATCAACCGTAGATTTTACCGACCTGGTCCCATAACCATCAATCCTCGCGCCTTGTTAATTATCTCCGCCTACCCCTATCTCCCGTGCATCTCCATAGAGCAGATCTATTCTAAACCATTGATTTTCACATCCTTGTTCTATAACATATGATTATGAGATAATTTCATAGTTTATGTGCCCTTTTATCATACATTCACATTGTCATATTTGACCAAAGTCCAAATAACCATCATTTTTCTTCACCATGTTTCCTTCAATACTATGCAAGTTAGAAGTTGTTAACAACTGGCTCCATCTGGGGATGATATCCTCCCTGGGAGGTATCAAAGAACTCGTAGACCAGGTGCCTATCTTTAATCTTTACATAATAGCTTCCAAAAAGTTTACCTTTCTTGTTGATATATTTACTAGAAAGAAATGGCATGCCTCCTGAATCTTAGGGCTTTAACTATGAGCTTCAAAAACATTTGGCTCACCATCTGTATTGATTTATAAAAGAAAATAAATATTTACAAACTTATGATACAAATTTTACCTTCCTTCTTAGGACAGGTAATGTTTCAGAAATCTCCCATTGACAGGGTTACTATCCAGAGAAACCTCGTTCGGATATTCCAAAAGAAATGCATTTTGCCCTCTATGTCTAGAAATAACATAGCGACCTACCCACATATGATCAAATTTTCCATGTTTATCTTCTTTGGGAGCATCCCACTTCAAGACCAAGTCATCAATCTGAAACTGTTCTTCTTTCACCCTTCTATCAAAAGTATTTTTTATTTTTTCCTGATGCAATTGCACTTTATCATAGGCTTTATTCCTTTTCTCTTCTACCTCAATAATCTAGTTTATCCTCCGTTTCATGTGGTTTGGTTCTTCTTGTTGCTCTTGGAAATACCTCATAACTGGGACACCTAACGATGCTAGAAAAATAACTTCAGTTCCATACACCAATTGGAAAGGAGACATTCCAATCGCCCTTTTGGTACTAATCCTGTCAGCCCATAAATCATATTTGAGCTTGGTATGCCATGATCTTTTATTATCTTCCAATAGCTTCTTGATGATCCTTACCATGATTTTATTTGAAGACTAGGCTAACCCATTTCCTTGCGAATAATAGGCAGTCGAATGATTCAAGCCGATATGATATTTGTGAAAGAAATCAATCATTTTATTGGATTTAAAAGCGGCTACATTATCTGTTACTATCCTTTTGGGGCATCCAAATCTAGCCAATATGTTCTCCTCAAGAAAATCCATGACTATAGTTTCAGTGGCTTTCCTGGTAGGAATTGCGTCAATCCATTTTGTAAAATAATCTGTAGCCATTAAAATCCATTTGTGTTGTCTTGAAGAATTGGGATTTATTTTGCCAATGAAATCCAAACCCCACTATTGAAAAGGAGCTTCTATTATTATTGTATTTAAAGGGAGAGGAAGTACCTTTCTTTTACCGTCAAAAATTTGACACTGATGACACATGTTGGTTTCTTTATACACATCTTAAAACAATGTTGGCCAATAGTAACCTACTCTTAAAATTTTATTTGCAGTCACCTTCCAAGAATGATGTCCTCCACAATCTCCTTTATGGAATTCTTTAACTGTATGTTGAGCTTCATTTTCCAAAAGACAGTTAAGTAACACACCTCCGGGAACTTTCCAATAAAGACGTCGATTTATAATACAAAACTTGGCATCTTTCAATTTTACTGACCTTGCCCTTGACTTACTCAATCCTACTGGTGCTTGTAAATTTCGAAGGATGTAAAAAATGTCAAAGTACCATGGAGATGCCACAAAATCAATCATCACTTCCACCTCTATATCCAACTGATTAAATTGATGGGATAAGAAATTGATTTGTAAAGACTCACAATTTGAATTTGTCATCATTTTCGCTAATCCTTGTCCCTTAATCAGCTTAGTAGGCGTTATCTCTATGTCGTACTCCAGTAATGTAGCTATCCATTTTTCCCTTCTACCTTCTGGATCAGGTTGTGTCAAAATTCCTTTTACTACAGCAGTTGGAACATGCGCGATTACATGTGAGTGTAGAATATATACTCTGAAATCTTTCAATGCTTTGACCAAAGCATATGCCTATTTCTCCATGATATCATATTTCAATTCTCCATCCCTCAACATCTTGCTAAAAAATGCTATGGGTTTCTCCATGTTCTCATCATTCTTTTGCAATAAAACTGTTGCAATGGTATGCTCTGAAGCATACGAAAATACTAAGAAATATTTGGTAAAATCTGGACTCACCAACACCGGAGCCTCTGAGATTGCTTGTTTGATTTCCCAAAATGACCTCCTAGCTTCCGCATTCCATTTTATCTCATGACCCTTTTTTAGCATATTTGTAATATTCATTAGGATTTCAGCAAAACTAGGCACAAAACTTCTTAAAAAATTCACTTGTCCCAAAAATGATTGTATTTCCTTTTTACTCCTAGGTTCTCCTACCTTTAAAATTGCACTCACCCTTTTAGGATCAATTTCTATTCCATCTTTAGATATTATATTACCCAACAATTTTCCTTCTTCCAATGCGAAATTGGACTTCTTTGGGTTCAATGATATACCGAATTTCCTGCACTTCATGAATTTTTTTTCTAAATGATGAATATGTTCTCTGTCAGATCTTGAATAAACTATGATGTCATCCATGTAAATTATAACAAATTTTCCAATTTCTCCCACAAAAGCAATGTCCATGGCCCGCAAGAAAGTAGCTCCTGCATTCATTAAGCCAAAAGGAATCTTTGCATAGATAAAAGTGCCCCAAGGTGTAGTAAAGGCAGTTTTCTCTTGATCTTCAGGTAATACTTTAGTCTTATTGTAAGCAGAAAAATCGTCCATAATCGAAATTCTTTTAGCTCCAACTACCTTCTGCAGTATATGATCCATCTTCGGCAAGGGATAATTGTCCTTCATAGAAACTTTATTCAAATTCTGGAAATCTATACACAATCTTATTTCTCCATTTTTTTTCTAACATGAACTAAATTTGCAACCCATTTTGAAAATCTTAGAGTCACGATGATTTTGCCTTCAAATAATTTTTTAATTTCCTTCTCAATAATTGGCAGCAATTTGGGATTTATCCTTCTAAGTTTCTTCCTGAAAGGCTTCTCCCCAGGTTTTATAGGAATAGTATGTTGTATTATAGATGTATCATACTCTTTAAGATCTTCATAACTCCAAGCAAACACATCCGTATACTTCTTGATTAAATTCACATACTCTTCCTTTTCTTTTACAGGCAAAATTTTAGATAATTTTATAATCTTAGGATTTTCCTCGGTACCAATATTCCTATCTTCAACAGCATTCTCAACAAGCTTCACTTTAGGATTCTTAGCAAAATCATTCTGATCAAAAAAAATTTCCAAAACCTCTTGGTATAAAATTATTTTTCAATTGAATAATATCTATTCCTCCTAAGGTTCCCTTTAATTTTTTAGCACCATCCTTTTCCTTTTCAAGCTCTTCATCATCCTGGAAATTCTCACCATTGTCATTTTCGGTATCAATATGAGTATTTATAAATTCTCCTGATAGTTCTAAAAACCTTCTTAACTACATGTCATCTTCAAATACCTGGCAATATTTAGAATTATCAAGAAAAGATGGTCTGTTCACAATGTCCACTTGATATTCTTTCTGACCAGCACTAGGGGTTTTATATTTTCCATCAGCTACTGCCAAAGAATCTACTATGGTATTTTCATGCCTGGAAACCACCGGAATCGTATGCTCTGTAGAAAAGTTACCAATCATATCCCATACTTCGTTCCTATAGGCCCTCATTCGAGGATGCCTGGTTTGATAACTATCATTCACCTGGTTTATCACCAATTTTGAATCCCCTAAAACTTTTATCCTCTGTGCTCCCAAATCTTTCAAAGCATGCAACCCAAGTAATAAAGCTTCATATTCAGCTACATTATTTGTGCATTCAAATGTTAATTTATATGATAAAGCTTTAAAATCCATGATAGGATAAATTATATACACACCAGCTCCAGCGCCTATTTTTGCCATAGATCCATCAAAATACTTAGTCCACAAACCTTCTCTTTTTTGTTTTGCTTCCAAATCATCTTCTTCCATTACCTCTTCCTCTTTATTTTCCTCAGGCTTCATCTTCAATGTAGCTTCCAAATCATATGGGACAGTATCATTAAAGAAAATGGAATATCCCAAATCAGTATAACAGCATATATATGATGAACTTCAGGGTTATCTTGACTACTCACTACATAAGGAGTTCTTTTCTCACCATACAACCTCTTACTTCCATCTTGAACAGGAATAGTAGCATATGACATATCCATTTGTAAACTACACTTCAACTTTGAAGTCCAAGATCTTGATAACAATACTCCAAACTTAGGTGGGATATCTGCTACTACCACATCTATCACTATTGTTTTAGATGGTAATTTATTCAGAGTTACTACCATATCTTTAATCAAACCAAGACATTTCCCTCTACTTGAATCAAAAGAATACAAATCTTTATATGCTCTTGTCACTTCTAGTCCCATACTTTCAACTACTCCTTTTGGCATTAAATTATGTGATGCACCTAAATCTAACATAGCATTATGGACCACCATATCATGCACATTCAAACTCAAATAAAAAGGAGGGACTTCTTCATTTTCTATATTTTCAACTTTCGACCCAAATGAAATAGTAGGATTATCATCATTCAATTCCAAAATATCAAATTGTAATTCTCCTTGACCTCCGACCATTTTTGCTATGGTATTTCTATATTCATTGTTTCTCAACAACTCATTAAATGCAACAGAAATTTTCAACTTGGAAAGCTCATTTTGCAAATTGAAATTAGAACTGACTCTTTCTACATCAATTGGTGTTACTTGCTTCATTCCTTTGTTTTTTTCTATCTCATTCTCAACTTCTTTATTTGCAACAGACTCTTTTTGCATTTCTTTTCCCCTTTCTATATTTAAAAAACTAGTGGAAGGCTAATTTGGATTTACCTTCCCTTTATTTATAAGAACTTCTATGTTTCTCAATCTAATCTTCCTCTGAACATCATCCATAGCATGCAAGTAACCTCTTTGATATTGTTCTGTCTCCCTCTCAAATTCTTCATTTCCATCCTCCTGTGCAAACATGCTATGTTCTTCTTCAGTAAGATATATCTCAAAATCTAGTTCTCCAAAAAGATGAATTTCATTTTCAGTAGGATCTTCTTTGTCAGCGACATAATTCTCAGGGAACGGTGGTCAAATTTGTTGTTCTTATTGATTTCTTGGGTTTCTCATGTCTCTCTATCTATTTTGTGGAAGTATAGGAGGATTTGGTCTTCTAAAATTTGGATTCCTGATTTGAGGATCGACTTGTTCTCAGTTGAACGCCCTATTATCCATAGTCAATCTGTCCATCAAATTCTCCATTGTCTTCAAAATCATTTCAAACTTAATATCAGTGGTAGAAGAAGAAGTAGAAGGAGAATTTTCTTTCTTTTTCCTCCTATCAATGTCTCTGTGTTTCATTTTTCCACTTGCCATCATATTTGCTTCCACCTCTAAAGCATCTGTAAACATTACGGCAAGGGTTGCTGACTTTCTTTCTCTCAATGAAAATGCAAAGTCATTATCAAAGGCTCCATCATAATGAGGTTTACTGTAGGCTATAGAAGGTTTTATATCTTCTAGAATAGAATTATAAACCCTCATAAACCTACTTGAAAATTCATGAACAGATTCAAAACCCCCCTTTTTGAGACTATTATACTGAGACAAGAGCTGCAAAGGATTTTGTTTGTCACCCCATCTCTCTAGGAATGCATTCTGAAAATCTTGGAAATTCAATATAGATCCATCTGGAAAGTCTTTAAACCATTTCTTCACTTCACCTGATAAACTTTGAGCAAATAACCACATTTTAACGTCTGCATAATCAACTTACTCCAAATCAACAAAATCTTCAAACTTAACCACATGTTGTTTTGCGGTTATGTATCCTTCTCCATCAAATAAGGAAATTCTTTGAGAATAATTTTGAGGAAGGTCATGTAATAAAGCAGGAAAACGCAAGGGAGCAAATTTGGCTGCCATTGGTCTAGGTGAATTCAAAGGTACTGAGGACTTTTGAGTGTTTTGAACAACAAGTGTTTCAACTTTTGTAGACTGTTGTAAATCTCTCCAAAGGGAATCCAGCAAATAAGATTCTAATATACGAGAATTAAATTCAGTATTCTTAAGATCGGACTCAGACTTAGTTTTCAACAAACTTCTTTCAACATTAACTTCCCATTCTTGATAAAAAATACTAGGAGAATCCCAAGAAGATGACGCACCAAACAAAGAAAAATCTATTTTTTCTTTATCCTTTTTCTTAAACAACTTTTCTAGATCTTCCAAACTCTTTAAAATTTCAGTGTCAAAATTACCTCGTGTATGTCTTCTCAAAGCCAGAATGACTTTTTAAATTTTGAAAATTTTTACAATGGAATCGTCAGGGCAAATATACAACCTTCTCTACTGACAAAAATTCATGTTTGCCCACAGAAATATTTTCTTGATCTTTAAAACTCTGTCATTCTTCCCAGGGAAAATTTGCACTTTCAGTCCCTGGCAACGGTGCCAATTTTTTATTAATCAGAATGTACCCATGTTGCAAAAGGTAAATCCCAAAGCTAACAGCAAAAACCACTTCAGAAAGAAACTGGCTTTCCTTCCAGAGAGGGATCTCTTAAATATAAATTTAACAAGGTCAGATATAAAATCAACACTTAAACATCATATAGATGGTTGAAACGATAAACATAATCATTGGGAAATGGAGTCAAAATACATAAAAATATCACAAAGTAGCATGCATGAGATTTCATCAAAGGAAATATAGCCACTCAATTACAGTCATTCATTGAGTTCAGGTGGAAAAGGAAGAAATATGACCAGTCCATCAATATAGAGCATCATAAGATGAATTCCATATTAACTTTAGCAGAAAAATTTATGAAATATCTGAAACAATAGTCAGAGCACAACAAGTATGAATTCCAACCATTCAACACTATGCTTCAAATACGAGGAAAATAAAATGGAATGTAAACACCGGAAAAACATTCACATAGAAAAGAAAATACAAGCTGTAATGTAAACAGCACAAGAATCTTTGATACCCCACACGTATTCAAATTTTTTATTTCAAAAATTATCTGTCTTCAAAAACATTGATCCAACAAATGGGTTCCAACCCCCAATACATCAAGTAAATGCAAATATATACATAAATGATTTCTTCCCAAGAAGATTTAATAACTGAATAATCTGTTTAATCAATGTCTTTGTAACCATATCCCTAACAACTAGGAATAAACTACTTGCTTTGATCCTGATAACAGATCATTTAATTAAAATCAACTTGGTGACAACAAGGCTCAAACAAGCAGCTCCATAGCGCGCAACCCCTATTTTCATGGATGAAAAATATACTTTGTTTTTCTGAATCTTTCCACGGCTCTCCATTGTTCTACGCTTGGGATGTCATACTCAATCATTTCTCGGATAGACAGTTCCAGATCCATATAGGTCTCATAAGACATAGTGGGCAGCCCTCCTCTGACAATCAGAAATTTTTGCAATATCTCGAAGTCTTCTGTCAACTTGTCCACAATGACTTTTCCCGTCAATCCCTTTACCAAGTCATCAAACTTAGAGTTATCCATACGGATTTGTACTAGTAGGCTATGATAATGTTCTTGAGAAAAAATTCTTCCTTCTTCATTCCAGAAGGAAGGAAGGCCATCGTCAAATAATTCTTTAAAAGCATGCCTGAAATCATTAATACGCGAAGTCATCTCATCAGCCTTATCTTGTACTGTCTTCATAAGATGATGTTTGTGAATGAACCTCTTCGACCACAGTACTATAGCCACTCTGTCTTTGATTCCTATATCTTGCAATTTTTTATAAGTTAATGAATTCAAGAAATTCAGTGCATTCTGAGCTGTACTTAGGGGCTTCCTCTCCATGGTCTCATTTACTAGTTTTAATCTCTAATTGGCTAAATTAACCAATGCACTTTGGTCATCAATGAAATTCAAATAATTTCTGAACTTAGTAACCTCCACAGACAATGTATCCCAGATTATATGCTTGGCTCCTTGACAGGGATGATTTTAAGAACCCCCCCTAGAATTATATGTATAAAAATTGGGTGAATCTCTCCGATATATAGGAAAATTTGAAGGCGATTTTATCAATAATATAATATGTATATATAAAAAATTTGGCAAATCTTTTATTTTATTATATAATGTTGTAAAATTTTGGCAAATCTTTCATTTTATTATATAATATTGTAAAATATTGGAGAATCTTTCATTTTATTATATAATGTTGTAAAAACTTGGCGAATATTTAACTTCATTATAAAAAATTGTAAAAACTGGTGAATCTTTCACTGATTTATATAATATTATCAAAATAA
>LPNX010363132.1:187399-208623 GCA_001517045.1 Pseudotsuga menziesii | reverse complement strand
AAGTTCACATAACACAACTAGTTGACACTCTACCTTTGGTTTCCACTAAGGAACCAATCCTTTTCAAGGACCTCTTTAAGAGGAATTGTTCCCTTTCATTTTCAAAGTAGTTTTCCAGTATGCGTTTGCAAACAAACTCTGAAGCAATAGCAGTAGTACATATATATTCATTAACTAACAGCTGCTTGTAATGTTTTTATATGCAGGGTTGGATGACTGTTACCCTAAAGGGGGGTATTATAAAATGCAGAACAAGTATAGGATGGGCAACAACTGAAAGGGCTGCCCTTTGGGTTGATAAGGCACTGGACAAGGCCTTAAAAGGGCAGACCGCGAGTAGAAGGAAGTTAGCAGAGGTCTGTTCCAGACCTAGAGGAGGGGCCAAGGCACTAAACAAGCAGCCCAAGGATTTTTAAGGAGTGTTCATGGGCTGTAGCATATACAACCTGAAGCTTACACTTGTGCTAAAGATGCTAGACTTTGAGCAGTTGTTTGAAGTGTAGACATATGCCTAAAAAATTTCCATTGGAGAAGTTTGATCATAGGAGGGTCATCCTGTATCCTATGATAATATGAAGCTATAGGATTGCAAGTGGAGGCACCCCATTCATGAAAAATATATGAATACATTTGTGCATTTCCTACAAGAATGGAGGAATTATTTGGGGTAAACAGTTCATTGTGAATATATCAAGTCACTAAACAAGCAGCCCTACGGGAGAGCCCTAAATGCAAGTCTGTAAGGAGACTCAAACACTGAATAATATCTTCTTTTGGAAGGGTTAGTGATCAGTGCCTTAATGGAGTCAAGAAGAAGACATACTATATGGACAAATATGAACCTCGTAAATGCAATCAGTAAGTCAAATTCAAGGCAAATTTAGAATGATAATGTTATGCCAAGGTTATGCAAGTAGTTAGCAAGAACATTAATCATCAAGTTTATCAAATACTTAGGCATTGCATGACCATCAACTACTATTTATCATCATTCGTGTATAACCATAGACAAATTGGAGTGTGGTATGAGTACAAATATGGTAGTCCAATAAACAATAATAAAGCAATCAGTAAGCAGAGGTATCTAGTGTAGTCATATGCATACCCATTTATCCACCATTCATTATTAATTTAAACATAATATAGATGGCAGTTACATGTAATTTAGCAATACATGATATTCAACAATTATTGGTCATTTTCCAAAGCATTTATCAATTAGTATTAGGTCTGTCCATAAAATAGAATTCAGTACGCATTTGCAAACAAACTCTGAAGCAATAGCAGTAGTACATATATATTCATTAACTAATAGTTGCTTGTAATGTTTTTATATGCAGGTTTGGATGACTGTTAGAGTACTCTATAGGGGGGTATTATAAAATGCAGACCAAGTATAGGATGGGCAGCAACTGAAAGGGTATGGGGTGGAGTTACGCTTCTATCAATGCTGCTATGCACTAGTGCTCAAGGATATGGGGTGACTGCAAAACATAGCAGGCTGCTAGAAGGTGAAATTTTAAAGTAGAATCTGTAGAATTGTTCAATCCCTCTAGTTCCTAAGGTCCATGGTTAACAATGGTAAACTCTGGTTGTTTGATTGGTTGTTAACAATGATATACAAGGTGAAAATTCAAAGTATGATCTATGAAAATTTTCAATCTTGTTTGGGACTGATATATCCTGGTTCAAACTATGATATTAATTATTTTCATTGTATTTGTGTTATATTTATGAATGTACAGTTTGTGTTCACAATCGCTTGAATGTCTTACACGACTTACAAGTGGTAACAACTGTAGGCCTACTCAATTATTGCTATGCAGGAGCAATCATACCAAACTTGGGGCAGTTGCATGCTGCATCTTAACAATGGCACCCAAGACACTTGTGACTTTCACTATGTGGGTAAGTGCGAATAAGTTTAAAGAGGGAAGAGCCTGGAGTAGCAATAAAACATGAGGTAATCACTTGACTTAGTTCACAAGGTGCAAATTAACCTCATACTATCACACTTATTATGCTAGAAGAACCACACTAAGGCTAAGAGACGAGCAATAGTTTAAGCACATGAGTCAATATAATGCATAGAATGGTTTCCTCCCACAAAAGAATCCAACCACTATCCTTTATAAGAGGAGGCACCGTGTGCCAAACCCTTGTGAAAATGTTTTGAGACTATTCAAACTCAGAAAGGGAGACATTCAACTTAAAATAAGAGTAATCCTCATACTGACAATCAGAACCAATGAGTGTGCAAGTGGAAATAGAAAAATGATTAGATCTAATGATAGTGAAGTCCAAATGAATAGAGGGCTGACTAGTGGATGAGAATGTAGCTACATGAGAATTGGCATAGAACCTATCAAGTCTACCTTGATCCAGTGAAAACCAAAAATAGTCTTCAAAGCAGTCCCCACACTTTTGAGCCAGGAAGAACTTTAAATCATGAAATCCTGAGCATTAGCGGTTATGCCACAGCTGAAAGGGATGTTTAATACCTGGAATTCATTGAGCCTACTAATTCTGGTGCTAAACAAAAAATTGCCAAGGAGGATCCCTTTGTTAACTAGAATAGAGGGCTCACTAGTGGATGAGAATGTAGCTACATGAGAATTGGCATAGAACCTATCAAGTCTACCTTTGATCTAGTGAAAACCATAAACAGTCTTCAAAGCAGTTGACACCCTTTTGAGCTGGGCAGAACTTGAAATCATGAAATCCTGAGCATTAGCGATTATGCCATACAGCTTAAAGGGATTTTTAATACCTGGAATGCATTGAGCCTATGCAATCTGGTGCTGAACTAAAAATTGACAAGGAGTATCCCTCTTCACTGCATGTACTACCCATTTGTCACAAAGAACTCCTCCTTGATCTCTTATGTTAGGGAGGCCCTAGCCCTGTCCCCTTTGGTCTCTTGATAAATTGTAGATATCCCAAGCCACAAAAGGAATCATCTTTCCCGTTGATCTCATTGCATGCCTTTTAAATGGAACCATATTCAATTTCTGTGATTTTTGCAATGTACTAGTTTGATGTAGAATTCCACTTTACTCTCCTCATATATGCATGTAATCCGTTGTTATTAAATTGGAACCCATTCTTTCAATATGATACAACTTTTGATTAGTTCTAATTCCATTCTTGTCTCAATTCTTTGTTTGTTTACTGGTAAAGGTGGACACGATTGCAAGTAGCTCGTCTTTGGCGCAGACATTGGCTTGAAGGGCTGCTAGCTCGTGGCTCCCAATCTGGTGTACCATGTTTTCCGCCATCTTGATATTTAGCCCTGCCTCTCATGAGCATTGTGCAAATTGCTAGGTATGAATATTTATATCTGATGTTAATTGTTCAAAGGTACATCATGTATTTAATTAGTTAGGAAGAACAGTGCTCGGTTCATCTCCTAAAAGGTATTTGTTGTTGGTTGACCATTAATAAACTGAAATTCAGGAAGAATATATTTAGACTTATTAATTAGGATAACTATTTTTAAAATATAAATTGAAAGTTCAAGTGAATGGACAGGTTTTGTGCTATATCTTCTGTCAGGTTTGGGAAAGCATGGCATGCTAATATATCTTTTTTTGTTTTTGTATTTTTTAATTTCAGGTTCTGAATCATTTGGTTCTTTTTGTGGAAGATTTTCCATGGATGATAGCTTATCCTTTTAATTAGACTAACCAGGAATTATAGGTCTAAACATGTTTGTGCCGCTAGAATAAGTAATATTGTCTTTTCTGTAAAATGTGTTAGACATCTGACTTTGGATTTTCTCACAGTATGAATTAGTCATTTAAGAAGTCTCATAAATTTTAGTGCTGGACAGAGATATACAAAACAGGCCATTCTGTAAGAAACTAATTTAGATGCTCATGTTTCCCTGAAAGTAGTAGTGTGCTGTCTTTTGTAAGAAACATTGTCATGAAATGCATTGTCATGAAGAGAGAAATCCATTATATTGCTTGAGCGATGGTAGGATAACATTGATATTTGACAGGGATAACTGAAAGGACAGGTTGGATTCTTAACTCTTATTTGGAAGGAACAAAAAACTGTATTTTCCCATTCTTTGTATGTAGAGGAAAGATTGTACATTTCTCTTCAAATTGATGAAGAAAGATTGTACATTTCTCTTCAAATTGATGAACAACTTGATTGAGTAGTGATCCTCGTGAAGTTTCTTTGTAAATCTCACAAAATGCAAGATGTTGCTGGTTGACAAAGATGATGCTATTGGGAGGGTATGTACAAGCAATAGCAGTAGTACAATGTACATATATATTCATTAACTAACAGCTGCTTGTAATGTTTTTATATGCAGGGTTGGATGACTGTTAGAGTACCCTAAAGGGGGGTATTATAAAATGCATACTAAGTATAGGATGGGAATCAACTGAAAGGGTATGGGGTGGAGTTACGCTTCTATCAATGCTTCCATGCACTAGTGCCCATGGATATGGGGTGACTGCAAAACATCGCAGGCTACTAGAAGGTGAAATTTTAAAGTAGAATCTGTAGAATTGTTCAATCCCTCTGGTTCCTAAGGTCTGTGGTTAACAATGGTAAACTCTAGTTGTTTGATTGGTTGTTAACAATGATATACAAGGTGAAAATTCAAAGTAGGATCTACGAAAATTTTCAATCTTGTTTGGGACTGATATATCTTGGTTCAAACTATGATATTAATTATTTTCATTGTATTTGTGTTATATGTATGAATGTATAGTTTGTGTTCACAATCGCTTGAATGTCTTACATGACTTACAGGTGGTAACAACTGTAGGCCTACTCAATTGTTGCTATGCAGGAGAAATCATACCAAAAGGGGGCAGTTGCCTGCTGCATCTTAACAATGGCACCCAAGACACTTGTGACTTTCACTATGTGGGTAAGTGTGAATAAGTTTAAAGAGGGAAGAGCCTGGAGTAGAAATACAACATGAGGTAATTTTTCACTTCACTATAGAACCTGAGGTAATTTTTCAGTTCACTAGGGTTTATGGATCTTGGTATCTCGGTGTACATGCAAGCACAAAAACATAACTTGAGTAGAGACTGAATTTATTTACAGTATTTAGTATTCATTCTTGCTATTGTAATTTAAATAGTGAAATTTTTGAATTTTTTTTTTCCAAAAATTATGCAATAAAACGTTTCTTACTTCCTCACCTGATTAGAATTGACTTGAGCAAGAATACCACAGCTAACTCATGCTAGCAGCATCAACAACAACTATTGTTGGATATGTTGAAGAAGAATAAGCACCCATATGAAAACATAGGGAAGAACCCATGGACAAGTGGCCTTTCTCTCAAGCTGACAATTTACAGTTAGCAGACCACCTTGGCTCCCTGGTCAACAAATGCAGTGTAAATTATTTGGCTGAGAGCAAGCCATTACCATTCCTAAGAGAGAAATCCATTATCTTGCTTGAGCGATGGTAGGATAACATTGATATTTGACAGGGATAATTGAAAGGACAGGTTGGATTCTTAGCTCTTATTTGGAAGGAACGAAAAATTGTATTTTCCCATTCTTTGTATGTAGAGGAAAGATTGTACATTTCTCTTCAAATTGATGAAGAAAGATTGTACATTTCTCTTCAAATTGGTGAACAACTTGATTGAGTAGTGATCCTCGTGAAGTTTCTTTGTAAATCTCACAAAATGCAAGATGTTGCTGGTTGACAAAGATGATGCTATTGGGAGGGTATGTATAAGCAATAGCAGTAGTACAATGTACATATATATTCATTAACTAACAGCTGCTTGTAATGTTTTTATATGCAGGGTTGGATGACTGTTAGAGTACCCTAAAGGGGGGTATTATAAAATGCAGACCAAGTATAGGATGGGCAGCAACTGAAAGGGCTGCCCTTTGGGTTGATAAGGCATTGGACAAGGCCTTAAAAGGGCATACTGAGGGTAGAAGGAAGTTAGCAGAGGTTTGTTCCAGACCTAGAGGAGGGCCCAGGGGCCAAGGCACTAAATAAGTAGCCCAAGGATGTTTAAGGAGTGGCTGTGGGCTGTAGCATATACAACATGACCTTACACTTGTGCTAAAGATGCTAGACTTTGAGCAGTTGTTTAAGGTGTAGACATATGGAAAGTGTTTCTATGGGGTATTATAAAATGTAGACCAAGTATAGGATGGGAAGCAACTGAAAGGGATACCCTTTTGGTTGATAAGGCATTGGACAAGGCCTTAAAAGGGCAGACCGAGGGTAGAAGGAAGTTAGCAGAGGTCTATTCCAGACCTAGAGGAGGGGCCAAGGCACTAAATAAGTAGACCAAGGATGTTTAAGGAGTGGCCGTGGGCTGTAGCATATACAACCTGAAGCTTACACTTGTGCTAAAGATGCTAGACTTTGAGTAGTTTTTTGAGGTGTAGACATATGCCTAAAAATTTCCATTGGAGAAGTTTGATCATAGGAGGGTCATCCTGTATCCTATGATAATATGAAGCTATAGGATTGCAAGTGGAGGCACCCCATTCATGAAAAATATATGACTACATTTGTGCATTTCCTACAAGCATGGAGGCATTATTTGGGGTAAACCGTTCATTGTGAATATAGACAACGTTGCAACAAGTTACATTGTGACACAACTAAAACAATTACCTAAGTAAGAAAGGTGGAAATACTTCTTGGTATAAGAATTCAACATGAACATATAGTATCAACAAACTTAATGCAAATTTTGATGCTTTGAGAAAACATGCACAACTCACATCCTTAGAGGAAGACGAGTTGCCGGTGCCAACATGATGGCATAGGTTTTTACTGAATTGCATGTGTAGATCATGGATGGATTGCATTGAGACCCATCAATGATAAACATCATGAAGCAGGTGAATGAGGGTAATGTAAGGAATTTTTGGGTAGACAAACAGCTTATGTACTTTGGAAACCACATCTATATATCTAAGTCATCAAATATCAGGAAGGAGCTCTTAAATGAATGCGATGATTTGCCTTGGGATAGCCACCTAGTGACAATGAATAATGATGGCATTGTTGGAGAGAGGATACCATTATGAGTAGATGCACAAGGATGTAGAATAGTATGCCATGACTTGTCTTTTGTACAAACAAGACAAGGAAGATATACAAATGAAGGCTGGCCCATTACAAACTTTGTTGTGTCTAAGAGACCTTAGGAGAGCATTTCTATGGAGTACATCACCCATATGTCATATTTGCAAGGGTACACTAGAATCGTTGTGGTTGGGGACATATTTTCCAAGTATTCCATCTTCATGCCAATGAAGATACCTTGTGTTGTGGAAAAAGTTGTGAATTTGTTCAAAAATGTTGTAAGTATTGGGGTTTTCCATTGAGTATTGTGTTGGAAATGGACACAAGGTTCACCAAGAGGTTTGAACATAGTTGTTTAAGCTTTTTGGGACCAGTCACCAATCTATTGATGATTTCAAGCTACCACCCACAAATCGATGTGTAGACATAGTGCATAAATGGCCTGTTGGAGGACTTCCAAAAAAACTGAAAGCCTCCTTGAACTCAGAGATCTGTTCCTCTATTATATTTTCCATCATTTTCACGTAATGGAAAAGTAGGGAGAAATCCAAATTAATAAGCATATATAATAGAAAGCCTTTTGCTTACAGCACCATATATCCCATACTAGCTAGACTTATAAAAAAAAAAGAACATATAACAAATGCAGCAAATTAGCTGGACATGGTAAACATGAATCCAAAACAAATTTGAAGCTCTATATATTTATGATGTCTTCCTATGGGACTCCTTACCGCTGATATCTGACCCCTAGGGTGACAGTGTTTCATATCTTAATGAGAAAAACTACTATTTATGAGCGAGCTACTCCATCCCATTTACGAAGCTTGGAACTGAATCAATCAAATCAACTGAAGTGGGTCCACTTGGTCAATTGTAATGTAAGCAGATCAAATACCAAGGAAACAAGACTAGATTTCCCTGAGTCAAAGACCGATCTTACTTTCTTCTGCTTCTCCTTGTTCCTTCTCAAAACAGAACAAGGGACAAGTCACGACTTCGATCGTCCAGGAGATAAAAATGTATGATATATATCGCTGGTGGGTACAAAACCTTGACTCCCGAGTTGGAAAAAAATCCTTGTTCCTTCTCAAAACAGAACAAGGGACAAGTCACGACTTCGATCATCTAGGAGATGCACATTGCAATGTATGATATATATCGCTGGTGGGTATAAAACCCGACTCCGGAGGTGGAAAAAAATATTATGGTTTTTCAGTTGTAATGGGAGATGTCATTGGTCCTTTGAATAAATCGTGGGATTGAAAAGTGAATATTCTTGAAAAGAAAAATAGAAGGAAAAGCGAAGAAATCTATGAATTTGTACCATGTGCCCTGGAAAATAATTGCTAATGAGCTCCATGGCTCTTGATTACTATAACTTACACCCAGAATAAAAGTTAAAACCAACATAGTGCCAAAGAATAATATCCAAATTCCAATTTGGAAAATCCCATCAAGCTGTGGTCTAGCAACAAGGTTGAGTACTCACAGCAACTAACCTGTAAAAAGCCTGCAAATAGAAGAAGATTCAAGAAACTAACCTGTAAAAAACCTGCATAGTGCAAATAGAAGAAACTTTCTGAAATTGCTTCCCACGAATCCACTCAGCCACTGTAAAGACCGATTTGCAATAGAAATCAAGCTTGATGTTGAGCCTGAGTCCTAACTCTTGCACCATTATATAGGTAAAAAACTTCCTCACTTGACTAAATTTATGGACCAAATCCAGTGAAAAAACTTCCCCAATTGATTAAATCTCCACATTTTACTCAAATAATTGTCCACAAATCCAAATCTAGGACGAACTATGTCCAATTTACCCCAATCGAGGTGGAAGTAATACCAGTTTACAGAAATATTCATAAATCCCAGCGAAATAGCAAATTTTTAATCGTATTATCCATAAACCCTGGGCGAAATACCAATTTTTCAAACTATTATCCATAAATCTGGTGAACAATCTTCATTTCTCCTCCCAATCAGAAAAAATTGGGCGAATTTGGGCAAATATCTCCTCGCAGACGGAAAAATTCAGGCGAATGTGGGCAAAAATAAATAATTTCATGGGCTAATATTCCTTTTCTAGATTTTCCCTAAATCGAGATGAATGCGATTTACCTTGGCATAGCTATATACAAAATAAATAATGGGCGAATATATTAAATAAAATAATAACATTTTAATATAAAAATTCGCCCACTTTTTTTTTGGTAACCCTTAAAATTCACCATTGGGCTATAATTCGCCCCTAAAATCATCCCTGCTCCCTGAAGAGGCCCCTTTCTTGTATTCCTTTCTTTTAATTCATTAAGCTTCTTTTGTAATTGACTCTTGTCATGTAATATTTTATTCTTGTTTTCAACCATTTTAGTCCGCTCAGATTTTATTTTCTCATTTTCTTCTTTTAATTCCCTTATCTCTACATCCTTCAAGCTTACTTGTGACATGGGTACTAGTAATCATCAGCAGAAAAATCACTTAAAGGATTTTCAATATTTACAATGGTCAAATCTTCATCAGTAGGATTCTGGCTTATTAATTCTTCCATAATCTCTTTTTCATCATTCTGGTCTTTCTTTAACCGTGAAATTTGTTCCATTAACTCAGTTCGCTCTGTTTCCCATTTATTCTTTTCTTCTTGCAGATTCACAATTTTTCCTTTGCACTCCATCATTTCCTAATGAATTTTATCTTTCCCCTCATGCAATGCTAACAACTTTGATGATTGAACATGTTCGGAACTCTGGATTTTCAACTTCTTCTTTAGTACTTGAAGGGCATTATATTTTTCTTCTAAAAGTCTTATGATGACTTGTGTGTTTCCTGTTTCATCCCCTGAGCTTATGACATCTCCTTGAAATTTCTTTATTTGAATTGAATTCTCCTTGTTCTCAACTTTATCGTGCTTCAACTGGACCTCTAATTTATCAACCAAAACTTGCAACTTGTTAATTTTCATCATGGCATGTAATAAATATGAATAAATTATATCCCTTGTCTGTTTGTGCAGCTGTATTTTTTCAGGTACACTGATTTTATCCAATCTTACTTCCATCTCGGCCACTTTTTTGTCACTTACCATAGCTGATTTTAAAGTGTTTCCCTCTACATCCTGAGTGGAAATCAATGGCGTCTTTGGGTTACCCAGACTTCTCACTCATTGGAGTAGATTTTTAGTTTCTTCTAAGGACTGCCTCTGCTTTTCTACATAACTAGTCATGAATTCTTCTTTAGATTTAAAAACTGAACTGGATTCTGCATTATTTTCACTTTCAAAAGAAAACGGGTTCATTTGCACTGACTTCTTAGGAATCAAAACTACTTTTTTCAACTCATCTGAAACTACTTCACTTGAAATTTTATCATCTTGAGATGTTTTGGTCTTCTTACGTGAACTGTCTTCATCTATTTCCATATTTTCAATCTTATAAAAACTTCTTTTAATTAAAACATTAGAACTTTTTGGAACTTGAGACGCTGTAATTGATCTACTGCTTGTACTTTCATTGCTTCCTGGATTTTCCACAAAATGAGACAAATTGGCTAGTTCCTTCAAACCCTCAACAACTTGGTGATCAAATGGTTTGTTTTTATTTGCTTGTTTCCTTAGATAAATTATATGATATGGATCATAATTGACCCTTTGTTCTTTTTGAAAATCCATGTTTTCAAATAATTTTTCCACAATCACCAGGGCACCCTTGTTTTTAAAGATGAATGAACCAACTTTAAGGGGGAATTTGATATTGGAGGAATTTTTGAAGGCTCTGAAATGCTCCTCTTCTGCATGTAATCTTTGTCTCATGTATTCCAATGCAAAGATTCTAGGGGTAAGGAAAGCAGGCAACCTGTAAGGCTCTCTGGTGAAACCATACACCCTCAAAAGTGTAAAGTCTTTATACAAAAACCAATCCCCAATCCTGTCTTCTGGTGACGATTGCATCATAATCTTCATTTCTTTAAACACTCTAGGAAATACTTCATCAAACAGCAACTTATATATCTCTGACATAATGGAATTCGTGAATTTGAACATATTGATTTGCTTCGGCAGATCTGAAGAGAATATAGTAGTCAAGAATTGTAATTCAATTACATTTGAACATAACAACATGTTCAAAAAATATGATTGGTACTTGAAAAATGTGACCTTTGGGAACTCAACTAATTGGATATCAATAGCCTCTACTAAATATTCATCCAAACTAAAGAAATGGACTGGATGGGACTCAGACTCAAGACTAATTGAACTCATTTTAAATAAGAATCCCAAAACAACTTCACTGACATGAAAGTCATTATCTAGACCTAAAATCTAACAGACCAAAGACACAACCAACTGGACCTCCTCTTTGAAGATGTGGATACGATATGGAAAAAAAAAGACCTTCTAATGATTGACCTTCATTAAGAATACTAGACGAAAATTCAGATCGAATTACAGTTTTACAACCTCTGTACACTTCAGCTAAAACAGACTCACCACTATCAAGGTAATTATCAGGCAAATTAAGGAATCCATGAATAACTTTTGCAATCAATCCTACACAATATCTTGGACGTGGAATGAATCACAATGACTCTCTCAGAAGATGAGTAATTACTTTCACACCACTCAGCAAATTCAGGAAAGGGTAAGGTCTGCTCAATGGAGAAATAATACAGAAATGACTTGCAGGCATTCAAAATGTCGTTTTTGTGCAAATTATACAACCACAATCTTTCCTTAATAAATGATACATTTCCCATCGACAAGAATGGGTCATATACACCTCTATCTCTATCAACCAAAAATTCTTCTCTTTCATCCAGGACCCACTTGAGACCTTCTAATCCTTTCTCTTTCTCCATAATAGAAAAACAACGATAATTCTGTGAATAAAGCTCGAGTGTTCGAATCTTACCTGTGACTGTAACTATATGTACCTGAAGTTGACTGCGAAAGGATGGTGGGCGGTCCCTTTCATTCATCTCAGCATGCAAAATAAAAAAAATGAATTTTCAAAATAAGTCAACTTCACTTTATATAAAGGTCTATTCCGAAGGCTCTCTCTAGTTCTTTTTCGTAAACCATTTTTCTCTGCGGAATGTACCATAAGCCGCCATGTCTATCATGATTTTTATTCTGCTGCCACCTTTCTACTTCAATCGTCGTGCAACTCTACCCTTCGGATCTGATAATAACCATTGATGAATACTCACTTTATTTTTAAGCCATTGGATTAACTTGCACGTACACATTCCGCTGGGGCTTTTTGTTTTTAACAATGCACAACTTTATGGAGCGGACTTCTTATCAATCGTAGATTTTACCGACCTAATCCCATAACCGTCGATCCTCATGCCTTGTTAATTATCTCTGCCTACCCCTATTTCCCGTGCATCTCCACAAAGTAGATCTATTCTAAACCATTGATTTTCACAGCCTTGTTCTATAACATATGATTATGAGATAATTTCATCGTTTATGCACCCTTTTATCATACATTCACATTGTCATATTTGACCAAAGTCCAAATAACCATCATTTTTCTTCACCATTTTTCCTTCAATACTCTGCAAGTTAGAAGTTGTTAACAATTGGCTCCATCTGGGGATGATATCCTCCCTGCGAGGTATCAAAGAACTCGTAGACCAGGTTCCTGTCTTTAATCTTTACATGATAGCTTCCAAAAATTTTACCTTTCTTATTGATATATTTACTAGAAAGAAATGGCGTGCCTCCTGAATCTTAGACCTTTCACTGCGAGCTTCAAAAACATTCGGCTCACCATCTGTACTGATTTCTAAAAGAAAATAAATATTTACAAACTTATGATACAAATTTTACCTTCCTTCTTAGGACAGGTAATGTTTCAGAAATCTCCCATTGACAGGGTTACTATCCAGATAAACCCTGTTCGGATATTCCAAAAGAAATGCATTTTTCCCTCTATGTCCAGCAATAACATAGTGACCTACCCACATATGATCAAATTTTTCATGTTTATCTTATTTGGGAGCATCCCACTTCAAGACCAAGTCATCAATCTGAAACTATTCTTCTTTCACCCTTCTGTCAAAAGTATTTTTTATTTTTTCCTGATGCAATTGCACTTTATCATAGGCTTTATTCCTTTGCTCTTCTACCTCAATAATCTGGTTTATCCTCCTTTGCATGTGGTTTGGTTCTTCTTACTGCTCTTGGAAATACCTCATAACTGGGACACCTAACGATGCTGGAAAAACAACTTCAGTTCCATACACCAATTGGAAAGGAGACATTCCAATCGCCGTTTTGGTACTAATCCTGTCAGCCCATAAAGCATATTTGAGCTTGGTATGCAATGAACTTTTATTATCTTCCAATAGCTTCTTGATGATCCTTACCATGCTTTTATTTGAAGACTCAGCTAACCCATTTCCTTGCGGATAATAGGCAGTAGAATGATTCAAACCGATATGATATTTTTGACAAAAATCAATCATTTTCTTGGATTTGAAAGCGGCTGCATTATCTGTTACTATTCTTTTGGAGCATCCAAATCTAGCCAATATGTTCTCCTCAATAAAATCCATGATTACAGTTTTAGTGGCTTTCCTGGTAGGAATTACCTCAATACATTTTGTAAAATAATCCGTAGCCGTTAAAATCCATTTGTGTTGTCTTGAAGAATTGGGATTTATTTCGCCAATGAAATCCAAACCCCACTGTTGAAAAGGAGCTTCTATTGTTATTGGATTTAAAGGGAGAGGAAGTACCTTTCTTTTACCATCAAAAATTTGACACTGATGACACATGCTGGTTTCTTTATACACATATGAAAACAAAGTTGGCCAATATTAACCTGCTCTTAAAATTTTATTTGCAGTCACCTTCCAAGAATGATTCCCTCCACAATCTCCTTTATGGAATTATTTAACTGTATGTTGATCTTCATTTTCCAAAAGACAGTTAAGTAACACACCTCCAGGATCTTTCCAATAAAGATATCAATTTATAATACAAAAATTGGTAGCTTTCAATTTTACTGACCTTGCCCTTGACTTACTCAATCCTACTAGTGCTTGTAAATTTTGAAGGATGTAAACAATGTCAGAGTACCATGGAGATGCCACAAAATCAATAATCACTTCCACCTCTGTATCCAACTGATTAAACTGATGGCATAAGAAATTGATTTGTCAAGACTCACAATTTGAATTTGTCATCATTTTTGCTAATCCTTGTCCCTTAATCAGCTTAGTAGGCTTTATCTCTATGTCGTACTCCAATAATCTAGCTATCCATTTTTCCCTTCTACCTTCTGGATCATGTTGTGTCAAAATTCCTTTTACTATAGCAGTTGGAACATGCGCAATTACATGCGAGTGTAGAATATATACTTTGAAATATTTCAATGCTTTTACCAAAGCATATGCCTGTTTCTCCATGATATCATATTTCAATTCTCCAGCCCTCAACATCTTGTTCAAAAATGCTATGGGTTGCTCCATGTTCTCATCATTCTTCTACAATAAAACTGTTGCAATGGTATGCTCTGAAGCATACGAAAATACTAAGAAATATTTGGTAAAATTTGGACTCACCAACACCGGAGCCTCTGAGATTGCTTTTTTTTATTTCCCAAAACGACCTCCTAGCTTCCGCATCCCATTTTATCTCATGACCCTTTTTTAGCATATTTGTAATATTCATTAGGATTTTAGCAAAACTAGGCGCAAACCTTCTTAAAAAATTCACCTGTCCCAAAAATGATTGTATTTCCTTTTTACTCCTGGGTTCTCCTACCTTTAAAATTGCACTCACCCTTTCAGGACCAATTTTTATTCCGTCTTTAGATATTATATGACCCAACAATTTTCCTTCTTCCAATGCGAAATTGGACTTCTTTGGGTTCAATGATATACTGAATTTCCTGCACTTCATGAATTTTTTTTCTAAATGATGAATATGTTCTCTGTCAGATCTTGAATAAACTGTGATGTCATCCAGGTGAATTATCACAAATTTTCCAATTTCTCCCGCAAAAGCAATGTCCATGGCCCGCTAGAAATTAGCTCCTACATTCATTAAGGCAAAGGGCATCTTTGCATACATAAAAGTGCCCCAAGGTGTAGTAAAGGTAGTTTTCTCTTGATCTTCAGGTAATACTTTAATCTGATTGTAACCAGAAAAAATGTCCATCATCGAAATTCTTTTAGCTCCAACTACCTTCTGCAGTATATGATCCATCTTTGACAAGGGATAATTGTCCTTCATAGAAACTTTATTCAAATTCCGGAAACTTTAGTCAATCTGTCCATCAACTTCTCCATTGTCTTCAACATCATTTCAAACTTAATATCAGTGGTAGAAGAAGAAGTAGAAGGTGAATTTTCTTCCTTTTTCCTCCTATCAATGTCTCTGTGTTTCATTTTTCCACTTGCCATCATATTTGCTTCCACCTCTAAAGCATCTATAAACATTGCGGCAAGGGTTGTCGACTTTCTTTCTCTCAATGAAAATGCAAAGTCATTATCAAAGGCTCCAGCATAATGAAGTTTAGCGGCGGCTGTAGAAGGTTTTATATTTTCTGGAATAGAATTATAAACCCTCATAAACCTACTTGAAAATTCATGAACATATTCAAAACCCCTGTTTTTGAGACTGTTATACTGAGACAAGAGCTGCAAAGGATTTTGTTTGTCACCCCATCTCTCTAGAAATGCATTCTGAAAAGCTTGGAAATTCAATATAGATCCATCTGGAAATTCTTTAAACCATTTCTTCGCTTCACCTGATAAACTTTGAGCAAATAACCGCATTTTAATGTCTGCATAATTAACTTCCTCCAAATCAACAAAATCTTCAAACTTAGCAACATGTTGTTTTGCGATTATGTCTCCTTCTCCATCAAATAAGGAAATTATTTGAGAATAATTTTGAGGAAGGTCATGTAATAAAGCAAGAAAACGCAAGGGAGCAAATCTAGCTACCATTGGTCTAGGTGAATTCAGAGGTACTGAGGACTTTTGAGTGTTTTGAACAACAAGTGTTTCAACTTTTGCAGACTGTTGTAAATCTCTCCAAAGGGAATCCAGCAAATAAGATTCTAATCTATGAGAATTAAATTCAGTATTCTTAAGATCGGACTCAAACTTAGTTTTCAACAAACTTCTTTCAACATTAACTTCCCATTCTTGATCAAAAATACTAGGAGAATCTCGAGAAGATGACACACCAAACAAAGAAAAATCTATTTTTTCTTTATCCTTTTTCTTAAACAACTTTTCTGGATCTTCCAAACTCTTTAAAATTTCAATGTCAGAATTACCTCGTGTATGTCTTCTCAAAGCCAGAATGACTTTTTAAATTTTGAAAAATTTTACAATGGAATTGCCAGGGCAAATATACAACCTTCTCTACTGACAAAAATTCTTGTTTTCCAACAGAAATCTTTTCTTGATCTTTAAAACTCTGTCGTTCTTCCCATGGAAAATTTGCACATTCGATCCCCGACAATGGCGCCAATTTTTTATCACTCAGAATGTACCCAGGTTTCAAAAGGTAAATCCCAAAGGTAACAGCAAAAACCACTTCAGAAAGAAACTGCCTTCCCTTTCCACAGAGGGATCTCTCAAATATAAATTTAACAAGGCCAGATATAAAATCAACACTTAAGCATCGTATAGATGGTTGAAATGATACACATAATCATTGGGAAATGGATTCAAAATACATAAAAATATCACAAAGTCGCATGCATGAGATTTCATCAAAGGCAAGATAACCACTCAATTACAGTCATTCATTGAGTTCAGGTGGAAAAGGAAGAAATATGACCAGTCCATCAATATAGAGCATCATAAGATGAATTCTATATTAACTTTAGTAGAAACATTTATGAAATATCTGAAACAATAGTCAGAGCACAACAAGTATGAATTCCAACCATTCAACACTATGCTTCAGATATGAGGAAAACAAAATGGAATGTAAACACCGAAAAAACAATCACATAGAAAAGAAAATACAGACTTTAATTTAAACAGCACAAGAATCTTTGATACCCCACATGCATTCAACTTTGTTATTTCAAAAATTATATGTCTTCAAAAACATTCATCCAACAAATAGGTTCCAACCCCCAATACATCAAGTAAATGCAAATATATACATAAATGATTTCTTCCCAAGAAGATTTAATAACTGAATAATCTATTTAATCAAAGTATTTGTAACCATATCCCTAACAACTAGGAATAAACTACTTGCTTTGATCCTGATAACATATCATTTAATTAAAATCAACTTGGTGACAACAAGGCTTGAACAAGCAGCTCCATAGTGCGCAACACCTGTTTTCACGGATGAAGAATATACTTTGTTTTTCCAAATCTTTCCATGACTCTCCATTTTTCTATGCTTGGGATTTCGTACTCAATCATTTCTCGGATAGACACTTCTAGATCCATATAGGTCTCATAAGACATAGTGCACAGCCCTCCTCTGACGATCAAAAATTTCTGCAATATCTCAAAGTCTTCTGTCAACTTGTCCACGATGACTTTTCCCGTCAATCCCTTTACCAAGTCATCCAACTTGGAGTGATCCATACGGATTTGTACTAGAAGGATATGATAATGTTCTTGAGAAAAAAGTCTTCCTTATTTGTCCCAAAAATAAGGAAAGCCATCTTCAAACAATTCTTTAAAAGCATGCCTGAAATCATTAATACGCGAAGTCATCTCATCAGCCTTATCTTGTACTGTCTTCATAAGATGATGTTTGTGAATGAATCTCTTCAACCACAGTACTATAACCACTCTGTCTTTGATTCCTATATCTTGCAATTTTTTATAAGTTAATGAATTCAAGAAATTCAGTGCATTCTGAGCTGTACTTAGGGGCTTCCTCTCCATGGTCTCATTTACTAGTTTTAATCTCTGATTGGCTAAATTAACCAATGCACTTTGGTCATCAATGAAATTCAAATAATTTCTGAACTTAGTAACCTCCATAGACAATGTATCCCGGATTATATGATTGGCTCCCTGAAGAGGCCCCTTTCCTGTATTCCTTTCTTTTAATTCATTAAGCTTCTTTTGTAATTGACCCTTGTCATGTAATATTTTATTCTTGTTTTCAACCATTTTAGTCAGCTCGGATTTGGTTTTCTCATTTTATTCTTTTAATTCCCTTATCTCTACATCCTTCAAGCTTACTTGTGACATGGGTACTAGTAAATCATTAGCAGAAAAATCACTTAAAGGCTTTTCAATATTTACAATGGTCAAATCTTCATCAGTAGGAGTCTGGCTCATTAATTCTTCCATAATCTCTTTTTCATCATTCTGGTCTTTCTTTAACTGTGAAATTTGTGCCATTAACTAAGTTCGCTTTGTTTCCCATTTATTCTTTTCTTCTTGCAGCTTCACAGTTTTGCCTTTGCACTCCATCATTTCTTGATGAATTTTATCTTTCTCCTCCTACAATGCTAACAACTCTAATGACTAAACATGTTCGGAACTCGAGATTTTCAACTTCTTCTTTAGTACCTGAAGGGCATTATCTTTGTCTTCTAAAATTATTCTGATGGCTTGTGTGTTTCCTGTTTCATCCCCTGAGCTTATGACATCTGCTTGCAATTTATTTATTTGAATTGAATTTTCCTTGTTTTCAACTTTCTCGTGCTTCAACTGGACCTCTAATTTATCAAGCAAAACTTGCAACTTGTTAATTTTCATCATGGCATGTAATAAATATGAATAAATTATATCCCCTATCTGTTTTTGCAGCTGTATTTTGTCAGGTACACTGATTTTATCCAATCTTACTTCCATCTCGGCCACTTTTTTGTCACATACCATAGCTAATTTTAAAGTGTTCCTCTCTACATCCTGAGTGGAAACCAGGGACGTCTTTGGGTTACCCATACTTCTCACTCGTGGGAGTATATTTTTAGTTTCTTCTAAGGACTGCCTCTGCTTTTCTACATAACTAGTCATGAATTATGCTTTAGATGTAAAAACTGAAATGGACTCTGCATTATTTTCACTTTCAAAAGAAAACTAGCTCATCTGCACTGAGTTCTTAGGAATCAAAACTACTTTTTCAACTCATCTGAAACTACTTCACTTGAAATTTTATCATCTTGAGATGTTTTGGTATTCTTACATGAACTGTCTTCATCTATTTCCATATTTTCAATCTCAGAAAAAACTTATTTTAATTAAAACATTAGAACTTTCTGGAAATTGAGACTCTGTAATTGATCCACTGCTTGTACTTTCATTGCTTCCTGGATTTTCCACAAAATGAGACAAATTGGCTAGTTCCTTCAAACCCTCAACAACTTGGTGATCAAATGGTTTGTTTTTATTTTCTTGTTTCCTTAGAGAAATTATATGATATGGATCATAATTGACCCTCTGTTCTTTTTGAAAATCCATGTTTTCCAATAATTTTTCCACAATCACTAGGGCACCCTTGTTTTTAAAGATGAATGAACCAACTTTAAGGGGGAATTTGATATTGGAGGACTTTTTGAAGGCTCCGAAATGATCCTCTTCTGCATGTAATCTTTGTCTCATGTATTCCAGTGCAAATATTCTAGGGGTAAGGAAAGCAGGCAGCCTGTAAGGCTCTCTGGTGAAACCATACACTCTCAAAACTATAAAGTATTTATACAAAAACCAATCCTCAATCCTGTCTTCTGGTGATGATTGCATCATAATCTTCATTTCTTCAAACACTCTGGGCAATACTTCATCAAACAACAACTTATATATCTTTGAGATAATGGAATTCACGAATTCGAACATATTGATCTGCTTCGGCAGATCCAAAGAGAATATAGTAGTTAAGTGTAACATCCCTGACCCTTTGACCGACGAAGAGGATGGTACCATGGCGTTAACCATCTGGGCTAAGAGCCCCATGAACATGTACATTCATAAAATGGTGAAATGCTGAAATAGAATTCTTTGAACTAAAACATGCATACGTGATTATTTATCATACACAATGGAAGCAACACACATTCATATGAGCATTCAACATGTTCATCATGATCATTAACAGTAAATAGGATTGCAGAAGTAAAATAGACAAGTTTACTTATCTTATAAAGAACTCGTTCCACAACCACCTACGTCGCTGCAACATTCCACCCAACCATAGGCTAGCATGCTCCTAAATATCTCAGCAATGCTGCCACCACCGAGTTGGGCATGACTCCCCAAGGAATAAGGAATTAACAGGCTTACACATAGCCAAGGGTAACAATGCCACAATGGTACACAGTTCAACCAAGCCAACACGGTTGGGTTTATCAGGTGAACAACAGATCAGCCAAGCCAACAGAGTTGCGTTTATCAGGCCATCTAAGAGCTGGGAAAGGCTAATGCTAAGCTGGTGAGCTCAATGAAGAGCTGCAGACACCAACACCAGAACCAGCCTGGATTCTATAACACCCACACACACCCAACATAAGGAATTCAGTCCCTTCTCTGCAACGCAGTCCCTCAGACCCTGATGTTCCCTCTAGTGCTCTTCAGGGGTTATGGAGGAGAAATCCAGCTCAATAGCTCTTTCCGTGTGGTTCTCAACCCAACAAGTTTATCAAGCACCTTAGGCCCTCATTCACCAACCCAAATAGTCCGGGGACAAATCCACTACATGCAAGCAGCCAAACAGCTACTCAAGCATTTACAGGGAAAAACACAGTCACACCATCATGGCAAACAGCAACTAACACACTCCCATGAACCCACAACAAACCAATCTTTAATACTATCGCTACGAGACTTACACAGACCGAAAAAATGGTTAAAAGACATGACCAACATTCATAGCTCAGTGTGGATTCATAGGAAAGATCACCCTGATCTTCTACCAATGCCACATTGTAGGTAACTCAATGAGTGGGGAAAAACCACTCCCATCGATCAGTGGGGAGAAATCCCAATAATTTCTGTTGCGATCCACTATGATGGATACAACAATACACAGTCCAATGCGTGGAGGTCGAAGTTGGTTCTCTGGGTGGATTGAAAAGAACAAAATTACAAACCAGAAATTAGCACTAGAGAGAGGAGGTGAACCCAACACAATGGATGGTAAAACGTTTTATCCTCATCCTGCATGAGGAAGACAAACAGCCATGATCCGAGGGACTGGGAAGAACGGTCCCTACGTCATGGAGAGGAGAGCA
>LPNX010363132.1:170747-187328 GCA_001517045.1 Pseudotsuga menziesii | reverse complement strand
CACAATTAAATATATGCCACATGTCTCGATATACCATCGGTGACCATTCCTAATCAGAAACACAACATAACCAAATCTATGGTGGGGCCTTGGCCTTTAGATCCGCACCAAGATTATTTACAACATATGTATCCTATGTAATTTAATGCAAGTGAGGTTAAAATCGAGGTATTACATTCCCCTCCCCCTTCAATAGCACTGTCCTCAGTGGTTTACAAAATTTAAACAAAATGCTACACCGGTACCGCCTCAGTGTTCCGCAGGATTGAACAAAAATGGATGTGCCAATCGCATGGAATCCTCCAGCTCCCATGTAGCCTCTTCAGGTCTGTATTGCTCCCAGTGCACCTTTACCTGCCCTATGGCCCGGTTCCGAAGCATTGTGACCTTCCTATCGAGGATGCGCATTGGCTCGATTTGGAACTCTCCCTTGGGTTCCACCTGAATCACATCCCAATTTATCACATGGTTAGGATCATGTACATATTTCTTAAGCAAAGAAACATGAAAAACATTATGAGCTCTAGTATTAGCAGGAAATGCAAGTCTATATGCAATAGGCCCTATTCTCTCAAGCACTTTAAATGGCCCACAATATCTAGGTGACAGCTTGGCACAACTTCCAAGCTTCAAGGAACTTTTCTTTGCCCTCACTTTGAGGTAAACATGATCCCCAACACTGAACTCCTTATTCATCCTATGCTTATCTGCATAGCTTTTCTGTCTGTCCTGTGCTACTTTCAGATTCTACCTAATCTTTACAACTTCTTTCTCCATTTCCTTGAGCAATTCTGGTCCAAGCGCAACTCTGTTCACCGGGTTGTCCCAAGTCACTGGTGTCCTACACCGTCTTCCATACAAAGCTTCATACGGACTCATCCCCAAGGATGCTTGTTGTCCATTGTTGTAAGCAAAATCTACCAAGTGTAAGTAATCTTCCCACTTGGTTGATTTTTCCATCACGTACATGCGAAGCATGTCTTCAAGCACCTAATTAGCTCTCTCTGTCTGAGGATGGTATGCAGTGCTAAAGTTTAGCTTTGTACCCAAATCTGCAAACAACCCCTTCCAAAAGTTGGAGGTAAACTTGACATCTCTGTTAGAGACTATTGCCTTAGGCAATCCATGCAATTTGAAAATCTCCTTCATGAAGATCTTTTCAATGTCATCAGTCTTGTGTGTAGACTTCACTGGTATAAAATGTGCTGCCTTAGTCAAATTGTCCACCACAACCATGATGGAATCATGTTGCCTCCAAGTCATCGGCAATCCTATAATAAAATCCATGGAAATAACTTCCCATTTCCATTCTGGAACTGGCAAAGGCTGCAACAAACCTACTAGATGTTGATGCTCAACCTTCACCTGTTGACATTTCATACACCTTGAAATGTACTCAGCCATGTCCTTTTTCATACCTGGCCAAAAGTACTGCTTTCTAGCGGTAGCAATTGTCTTCTGATATCCTGGGTGACCAGAATACGGAGTTTGATGGATTTCATCCATAACAACTCTCCTCAAACTTGCTATATTCAGAATATAAATTTTGCCTTTATAAGTGAGAAGTCCATATTCTTCCAATTTATATCCCTCATATCTCTTCTCAAGACTTTGCTATTGCAATTTGTCTTTTACCTGCTCATACAATTCATCTCCAGCAACATGATTAACAATCTGCTGCCTCAAATCTAATTGGAAAATACTAAGAGATGCCACATGCATTTCTTGCACCTTCCTGCTGAGTGCATCAGCTACCTTATTTTCCTTTCCCTTTATGTGATTGATTTCAAAATCAAACTCACATAAAAATTTCAGCCATCTTGCTTGCCTAGCATTCAGACTAGGCTGATCAAATAGATACTTCAGTCCACAGTGATCTGTTCTGAGCTCAAATCTCCTACCCATCAAGTAATGCCTCCACATCTTGAGAGCATGTACTGTGGCTGCAAGCTCTAGATCATGAGTGGCATAGTTCTTCTCATGTTCCTTAAGCTTTCTTGACTCATAGCATATTACATGGTTGTCCTGCATAAGGACTCCTCCAAGCCCTTGTCCACATGCATCGGTACACACCACAAAATCTTTCTCTGGATCTGCAACCTTCAATACTGGTGCACTGGTGAGAAGACTCTTCAACTGCTGGAAGCTTTCTTCACACCTTGATGTCCATTCGAACTTCATCCCCTTATTTTGCAAAGAAGTGATGGCATGTGCAACTTTGGAGAATCCCTCAATGAATCTCCTGTAGTATCCTGCAAGTCCCATAAAAGATCTCACATCTGTCACATTTCTTGGAGTAGGCCAATTCATAACGGATTCAATCTTTTCAAGGTCCACAGATATACCCTCTTCTGAGATAATGTGACCCAAATACTGAATTCTATATCGATAGAAGTCACACTTGCTCAGTTTTTCATACAACTGATGCTCCTTGAGCAATTGCAATGTCAATCTCAAATGCTCTTCATGTTCTTTGTCATTCTTAGAATAAACAAGAATGTCATCAAGGAAAACAAGAACAAACTTGTCCAAATACCTGCTGAAGACACTATTCATAAGGCACATAAATGTAGCTGATGCATTTGTGAGACCAAATGGTACCACTACAAACTCATAATTCCCATACCTTGTCCTGAAGGTCGTCTTATGAATGTCTTCATCCTTGATTCTCACCTGATGGTAACCAGACCTCAATTCAATCTTGGAAAATACCTTTGCTCCTCTCATTTGATCAAAGAGGTCATCAATCCTAGGCAACGGATATTTATTCTTCACAGTAACCTTGTTCAACTATCTATAATCAATACACAACCAAAGTGTACCATCTTTCTTCTTTACAAATAGAACTAGTGCTCCCCAAGGGGACACACTCGGCCAGATATACTTCTTTTCCAACAACTCTTGCAGTTGCATCTTCAATTCTAGCATCTCTAGTGTACTCATCCTGTAGGGTGCCTTGGACACTGGTGCTGCTCCTGGCACAAGTTCAATCATGAAATCAATGTCCCTCTTTGGAGGAAGCCCTGGAATCTCATCAAGAAACATATCCTTGAATTCCTATAACACCTGATAGTCCTCCAACCTAGGAGTTTCATCTCTTGTTGCCTCCAAAATATAAGCTGCATACAACTGGAAACCCTTCCTACAGAACTTATTTAACTGCATTGCTGAAACCTGTCGTACTGAAACCACCTTTGGAATGCCTCTCACAACCACTAGGTTCCCTTCTTCATTCATGCATTTGAAAGTCTTATTGTAACAGTCAAGCTTCACCCTGTGAGCTTCTAACCAATCCATCCCAATGAGAACATCATAGGAACCAAGCGGTAGAACATTCAAATCTACATAGGTGACCAACCCATCCATGACCAATGGACATTTCTCTACCATTTCACTAACCTTTCTCTTAGTTCCAGTGGCTAGCTGGACTAACCAAGATTTCCTATGCTTTACCTTCTTAAAAGCACAAATCTCCACTACTCTAGGGGTAATGTAACTGTGCGTAGAACCAGGGTCAATCAAAATAGAAATAGATTGCTCAACAATATTACCTGCTACTTCAACCACAGTTGACTGGTGATCTACCTGCCGGTCCTCCAGTGCTACATAAATCCTAGGGAGTGGCCTTGCTACATGACCCACTGTTTCTGCTTCTTGAATATTGTAAGTTGTCCTTGCACTCTCATTCTCGAGTGGACAATTTCTACGCAAGTGAGGTCCTTCACATTTCCAACATTTGAGTGGACTTTTATTTGGATGTGGCTCTTTAGGATTTCCACCTGTCACTCCAACTGGATCACTCGTAGCTTGGGATGGCTGCTTCTGTTGATTCCTGAATCTAGAAGGTTTGAAACCTTTCTTTCTCTGGTCCAACTTTTCATTCTTATTGTCCTTCCATGCCTTATGGTGATCAGGTTTTCCTTTACTTTGCTCATAGCAATACTTAGCTTTTCTTATTGCTTCTTCAAGAGTTATAGGTTCATAAAACTCAATTCTATCTTTGTAAGACTGAGGTAATCCACTCAGAAAACACTGGAATTTCACTTTTTCATCTCTAATGTACCGTACATACCTCAACAGCTCCAAAAAATTATTTGCATATTCATCCATGGTTTGCTGTCCCAATCTCAGCTCATGGAACTCCTTGATCTTGTCATCATAGTACCTGTCAAAGAGGTATTTCTGCTTGAAATACTTCTTGAACTATTTCCACTTAAGTCTCCTTTCACTGATCCTCTTTACTTGCTTGAAGT
Source organism: Pseudotsuga menziesii (assembly GCA_001517045.1). Classification (NCBI taxonomy): domain Eukaryota; kingdom Viridiplantae; phylum Streptophyta; class Pinopsida; order Pinales; family Pinaceae; genus Pseudotsuga; species Pseudotsuga menziesii. The sequence continues at coordinate 183,075 of LPNX010363132.1, read as the reverse complement.
GTTCCCACCAAATGGATGCTCTTTCATTCAGATTGAATATGGCAACTCGTTCCTTCATGTTCCCTGAATAATCCTGCACCTGAAAGTACTTCTTTATCCCAAGAAGCCAAGCCTCAGATTCATGTCCTGTCTTTATCTCACCATCAAATGTAGGAGGTTTATCTTTCCTAAACTCATCTCGAGAGCGATCCCTAAGGTGCATTCTTCTTTTCCTTTTATGAGGAGATGAACTTGTATCTCCACTGGATTCTTTGGAGTCAAACGATACACTAGAAGTCCTTCTCCTTCTCCTAGTGCTGCTCTTATTGCCTTTTGATGTACATCGTCCATAATCTATCTTTTTCTGCAAGTCTGTCAAACTTTCCAATATAGCAGCATTCAACTGATGCTGCTCTTCCTGGGATTTTATTAAGATTCTCATGGTGGCTACAACATCTGATGGTGTCTCTTGGAATCTCCTTCCATTGGACTCAATGTCATCATTCCTATTACAGACATTTTCTCCCATGGCATCTTCTGCTCGCTCGTAAGAATCCTGAGCATCATATCCGTCATGGGTTCTCATAACTGAACCACCACTTATTTATCAAAATGCACTACCTAGAATACTTCCCTTGAAGGTGACTATGACTCTGCAAACGTGTTAGTAACACAACTGTTAGATGCATAACATTGATATAAACCAGCATTGCTTACCTTCTCTTGGAAAAATCATAATACAAAATTTTCTCGAAATGTAGAAAAATTTAATTTTTTTTGTTGTTGTAAATCTATGTTTTCACACAATCTAGCGCATAAGATCGCTGCCTCTTTCTCATTTTTAGCTCTGAAAATCCACTGAAAAACAGCTGAAAATCCCACTGAAAAATAGTCAAAATCTGCTGGAAAAATCCCACAGAAAACTCAAATTTTCCTTATGCAAAATCGGCTCTCATTTCCACTATTGATCTGACGTTTCGGTAGTCCCAACAACTAACTTCCTCCACTGTATCGACAGTCGAAACAACTAGCTTCTTCTGCTATATCGACGGTCGAAACAACTAGTTTCTTCTGATGTTCATCGACAATCGGATCTTCTAACTATTCGGGAGGTTAGTTCACTAAACAGCCGCAACGGCGAGTAGTGATATCACTACGAGTTCCGTAGATCATACTCATCAGCTGTCGGAAACTCTATCCACTAACTTCATCCGACGTGTCGGCGGTCCAATCCTCTAAATTTTTTCGACGTTTTCTGTACTTAGAAAATTTTCAATTTTTCAAACTTTCCTTTCATCGACGATCGGATCCACTATCCTTTAGAAGGGTAGTCCATCAGACAGCTGCAATGGCAGATGTTCAATCCACTAACCCTTGCCGATGGATGACTATTCCTGGACTTAGAAAAAATTTTGAAATTTTCCCTTTTGCCTTCTTCTTCGCCGCTTGATCGGCTCAACTTTCTTCTTGTCGTCGGTGAGGAAGTTCCATCAATAGCCGCAATGGTGACTAGTCATCCTCGATCCCCTTCCGATCGGTGACACAACCTGATTGGCATCGACAGCCTTTTCTTGTCGGCAGGCTAGTGGTCTTGGCTTCCGAAATGGCGGGTGCACAAACCACTATCTTCTTCTGATAGCCGATGTTTTCGGGCCTTAGAAAATTTTTAACTTTCTTTTACGATGTCGGTGGTTGGAGGCCTTATCCGTCGGACGCGTAGTCGTTTAGCCATCCGTAACAGTGGACGCTCGATCAACTATTTTCTTCCGACGGACGTCGAATCACTTAGAAAAATTTTTAAATTTTCTTTCCAACTGTGCCCTGTCGGGCATGCTTCCACCTAGCTCTTCTGCTACATCGAAAGTCTTTCCCACTAACTCTTCTGATACATCAGAAGTCTTTCCCACTAACTCTTCCGATGATCCAATAGTTCAACACTTAGACAAATTTTGAATTTTCCAGTCATTCACTGACTTCCTATCACTGCATCCTTCATGGCTCATTCAGGCCCATGCTGCAACATGAGCTTTGATACCACGCTGTAACATCCCTGACCCTTTGACCGGTGAAGAGGACGGTACCATGGCATTAACCATCTAGGCTAAGAGCCCCATGAACATGTACATTCATAAAATGGTGAAATGCTGAAATAGAATGCTTTGAACTAAAACATGCATACATGATTATTTATCATACACAATGGAAGAAACACACATTCATACAAGCATTCACCATGTTCATCATGATCATTAATAGTAAATAGGATTACAGAAGTAAAATAGACAAGTTTACTTATCTTATAAAGAACTCGTTCCACAACCAGCTACGTCGCTGCAACGTTCCACCCAACCATAGGCTAGCATGCTCCTAAATCTCTCAGCAATGTTTCCACCCCCGAGCCGGGCATGACTCCCCAAGGAATAAGGAACTAACAGGCTTACACATAGCCAACAGTAGCAATGCCACAAGGGTACACAGTTCAGCCAAGCCGACACGGTTGGGTTTATCAGGCGAACAGCATATCAGCCAATCCAACAGAGTTGGGTTTATCAGGCCATCGAAGAGCTAGGAAAGGCTAATGCTAAGTTGGTGAGCTCACTGAAGAGCTACAGACACCAACACTAGAACCAGCCTGGATTCTATAACACCCACACACACCCAACACAAGGAAGTCAGTCCCTTCTATGCAACGCAGTCCCTCAGACCCTGATCTTCCATCCAGTGCTCTTCAGGGGTTGTGGAGAAGAAATATAGCTCAATAGCTCTATCCATGTGGTTCTCAACCCACCAGGTTTATCAAGCATCTCAGCCCCTCATTCACCAACCCAAATAGTATGGGGACAAATCCACTGCATGCAAGCAGCCAAACAGCTACTCAAGCATTTACAAGGAAAAACACAGTCACGCCATCATGGAAAACAACAACTAACACACTCCCATGAACCCACAGAAAACCAATATTTAATACTATCGCTGCGAGACTTACATAGACCGAAAAAATGGTTAAAAGACATGACCAACATTCACAGCTCAGTGTGGATTCATAGGAAAGATCACCTCGATCTTCTACCAATTCTGCATTGTAGGTAACTCAATGCGTGGGGAAAAACCACTCCCATCAATCAGTGAGGAGAAATCCCAATAATTTCTGCTGCGATCCGCTATGATGGATACAACAATACACCGTCTAATGCATGGAGGTCGAAGTTAGTTCTCTGGGTGGATTGAAAAGAACATAATTATGAACCAAAAATTAGCACTAGAGAGAGGATGCAAACCCAACACAATGGATGGTAAAACGTTTTATCCTCATTTTGCATGAGGAAGACGAACAGCCATGATCCGAGGGAGTGGGAAGAAATGTCCCTACGTCATGGAGAGGAGAGCAAGTGTGGGCATGGTAGTGGTCTTCTTGCCAGCCAATCGCTGCCTCAACTAACAAAAAAGGAAATATCCAAGGGTGGTGGTGACACATAGTTTTCGCCCCCCCGTGACTCAATGTTCCACATCCCCCTTTCCTTATCCTTTGGAATCATGCCCCTTCTCAATTTAGTTGTTGCGAACATAGCTGGTTGGGTCATTTAATTAAAATGTGTGTTTACATGATGCCACAATTAAATATATGCCGCATGTCCCAATATACCATCAGTCACCATTCCTAATCAGAAACACAACATAACCAAATCTATGGTGGGGCCTTGGCCTTTAGCTCCGCACCAATATTATTTACAACATATGTATCCTATGTACTTTAATGCAAGCAGGGTTAAAACCGGCGTATTACATCAAGAATTGTAATTCAGTTACATTTGAACATAACAACATGTTCAACAAATATGATTGGTACTTGAAAAATCTGACCTTTGGGAACTCGACTAATTGGATATGAATAGCCTCTACTAAATATTCATCCAAACTGAAGAAATGGACTGGATGGCACTCAGAATCAAGACTAATTGAACGCATTTTCAATAAGAAGCCCAAGACAACTTAACTGACATGAAAGTCATTATCTAGACCTAAAATCTGACAGACCAAAGACACAACCAACTGGACCTCCTCTTTGAATATGTGGATACAATATGACAAAAAGAGACCTTCTAATGATTGACCTTCATTAAGAATACTAGACAAAAATTCACATCGAATTTCAGTTTTACAACCTCTATACACTTCAGCTAAAATAGACTCATTCACAGACCTGCCACTATCATGGTAATTATCAAGCAAATTAAGGAATCCACAAATAGCTTTTGCATCAATCCTACACAATATCTTGGATGTGGAACGACTCACAATGACTCTCTCAGAAGATGAGTAATTACTTGCACACCACTTAGCGAATTCAAGAAAGGGTAAGGTCTAATCAATGGCGAAATAAAAAAAAATGACTTGCAGGCATTCAAAATGTCGTTCCCTTGTGAATTATACAGCCACAATCTCTCCTTAATAACTGATACATTTCCCATCGACAGGAATGGGTCATATACACCTCTATCTCTATCAACCAAAAATTCTTCTCTTTCATCCAGGACCCGGTTGAGACCTTCTAATCTATTCTCTTTCTCCATAATAGAAAACGACAATAATTCTGTGAATAAAGCTTGAGTGTTCGAAGCTTACCTGTGATTGTAACTATATGTACCCGAAGTTGATTGTGAAAGGATGGTGGGTGGTCCCTTTCATTCGTCTCGGCATGCAAAATAAAAAAATGTTTTTTCAAAATAAGTCAACTTCACTTTATATAAAGGTCTATTCCAGAAGCTCTCTCTAGCGGTTTTTCTTAAACCATTTTTCTTCGTGGAATGTACCATAAGCCGCCACATGTATCATGGTTTTTATTCCACTACCACCTTTCTACTTCAACCACCATGCAACTCTACCCTCTGGATCTGATAATAACCATTGATGAATACTCACTTTATTTTTAAGCCGTTGGATTAACTTGCACATACACATTCCACTTGGGCATTTTGTTTTTAACAACGCACAACTTTATGGAGAATACTTCTTATCAACCGTAGATTTTACCGACCTGATCCCATAACCGTCGATCCTCGCGCCTTGTTAATTATCTCTGCCTACCCCTATCTCCCGTGCATCTCCACATAGTGGATCTATTCTAAACCATTGATTTTCACATCCTTGTTCTATACCATTGGATTATGAGATAATTTCATTGTTTTTGCGCCCTTTTATCATACATTCACATTGTCATATTTAACCAAAGTCCAAATAACCATCATTTTTCCTCACCATGTTTCCTTCAATACTCTGCAAGTTAGAAGTTGTTAACACATACCATCATCAGCCTCATTCTATTTATAGTGTAGGTCGTTCTCAATTTCAATATTTCTTTTATTTTCAACAAAAATTCTAGAGATTTTGCGACACATATGTTGTTTTCTTTTGGAACTTAAACTAAAATCACTTGTATGACTAGAAGGTTCTTCAAAAATATTCAATTTGTTGGAAATGCTTCCCCTCCTTTTTCACATTTCTTATGATTGTTTTTCAATGATCTATGTTCATTGCCTTGGATTGACCTATTATTTAGGAATGCCAGTAATATTTTTTTTGGATTCTATAGCATATTACTGAGTTTTTTTGTAAGATGGAAGGGTTGTTTTATAAGAACATACATGGAAATCAAAATTTTCACCTAGAATGGTAGATGCATATAATTTTAAATATGCATCATGCATGGAAATCACCCATTGCAATAGTATAGTGATCCTCCTTTTGTACATTTGAAACAAATATTTTCCCGTCCATCTTTTCCTGGTATCAACAAATCCAATTCTGGTAACTCCTCTTCCTCATGTAAGTGGTGTTCCCTGGTACTTGTGGCTTGTGAATTATTTTCCTCCTTGGGTTCAGTTGATTCTCCTTCCAAGAAACAAACTCCATGATATCCCCTCTTACTACAATGTGAATGACCATTAGAAGTTGACTCAGTGCCACTTGATACCTGTAGTAATTTTTCATCTCTTATGACATGGATTTTTGTTTTAGATCCAATATATGGAAATTCATTTCTAGTAGTTTTTTGAGTAATTTTCTACAAATCCTAAGTTGAAGTACATAAAGAACTATTTTGGAAACCATTTTTTGAACCATTGTTTTTTTTTTCTGTATTAGATGGAGAGTTATCTTTACCATTATTTAACCTCTTTTCACCTTCTAAAATTTCATGTTCATATGACAAGTCTGCTTCTCTATAGAGTCACTTTCTACCTCCACTATTGGTGCACTCTTCTCATGTCGGTGATGGATGCGTATAATGAAACAATAAGGAAAGTGCCATCCCTTAGAGACGTAAAAAATAGCTCTAAAACAATAATTTAAATCATAAGCTAGAATGACATGAATGGTTTACACACAATCAAAAATATTATTCTCAAAATAATGTTGTTCATCCAATATCAAGGTGTCTTTGAACATTACCTGGTCAAGAACAATTTTGTTCAGACAAGTTTTCTTCGCATGAACAAATTGATGTAAATCACTTTTCAATGTTTCAATAGGATACTTCTCTATTGTAGAAATACAAGTTTTTTTATCGTATGAATAACAACACAATTGCAAAAAATTATAAAAATGGCATACTTCGTATCTGCAAACTTTCCCAGAATGTTCAGAAACAAAATGAATCAACGATGAAGCTAGCTGCAATTCCCTTTTTGAAATAACATGTTGAAAATGTAAAGTTGTTGACTAGTGTTGCTATTATCACAATACAAAGGATAGACAGTGTGATTTGATGCAACAATACCAACATCGACTACACAATTCATCATGTTAGTGTCATATATACTACCCATGTGTGGGTATCCAACTCCATCATGGTATGTTCCATTGCAAAATGTATCTACCACTAAATATAAAGCATTGTTAAAAAATTTGGCATCAACAAAAAATTTGAAAGGGTCCCAAATAGAACTTCTTGGCAACACCGACGAAAAAATTGGAAAAAAATCATCAAATTGCAGCAAGCATTAAAAAGACAAAAATGATAAATTCATTTTCTCTAAGAAAGAAGGATTGAATTTAATTTCCACTGAGTAAGACCAAATATTTTGCGCAGAAATAAATTTCTAAAAGGCATGTCCCTTAAAATATGAATACATCCACATGAATCATGAGAATCTATGGAGATAACCATCAAACTTTTATCACACAAATACAATGAACCAAACTTATGCAAAAAAACCTATTCATGTTATTGTCTGCGACATATGGGTGACCTGTATCAGAAGTATAGGATTTCCTTATTGGTTTTGAAATAATGATTGCTAGGAAGTGGCCCCAACATCATGATAATATAAAGAAGTAATTACACTGATAGACACAATATAAACGGTAAAATTCATGAATATATTATGCCCAATATGTCGAGGTGATCAAGATATGGTTGATCAAAACAAAGATACTAAGAGATTTGTTTTGTGTGTGATACCTTTCGATCATTCTTGAGGGTTTCATGTTGTTTCATGATGGTTCAACTATATATATTTCATACTACAAAGATAGCATATCAATTTATCAAATGAGCATTATTGAGCATTCATTGATTGCTTGAGCATAGAAGCATCAGATGTGCCACACCCCTATGGTTTATATTCTTTTATCGTGCATAGACCTAGAAAACACCACTAACTTATACAAGAAATTTCCAAAATATCAAAGGTTTGCAAGCTTTACCGATGGACCAACTAGCAAAGAAGTTCCAAAATATGCAATAGAAACACAACCTCCAACACAAAAACCTGCAACTAAATGTTCATAAAATGCCATCAATATTTTCATAAGATTCCTTAAGAAGCAATCATGTGCCCAATTGAATAATATGTACTATATGCTGACCTGTTGATTGATCATCAATGAGGAAGTCTCCCATATTAAACTGAAGGAAATAGCAAAATAGATTTATTAAAGTAGAATAATCCCATGACATACCTACTAGTAAATATGACTCATACAAAGAACATGGTATGCATGTGTTTATCCTTAAATACAGTCATTATTAAACCTGGAAAACTAACATGATTCTATTACATGCCTTCCAGTAACCCTTTCAAGTAACAGGAGCATATTGATGTTTACCCTTGAAGTGATTAGGATCAACACCACCAAAATTCATGGCTACAAATGGGATTTCTTCAATAAAAACATTTCTTCCTTGGGAAAGAACCTTGAAGCAAGGCTATTTGCATTAGACACTAAAACCCATCTAATTCTATACATGTGAAAAATAGCTAGGAGGTATAAATTGGAATGCTTAAAATCAACTATAGGCAGAGGACAAGAAACAGCCTAAACAAATGGTACCCAAATATTATGTTTATGATTGATCAAGGAATTGATTTACCAAGGGGTACACATCACCGAGGGAGTTTGAAAGTTATTTTAAGGCCTCTGGAATTATATGAATCTCAGGAATCTGTGAACATTGTTCTCATATTTCAAAGATATACTACATACAGCCTAAGCAGACACTTGGGCAACTATAAATAAAGGTGATGAGCACACTTGATCACCAAAAGGATAGAAATGAAGAACTTGAAGTAGGCTTGTGGTGATGAACTCTACCCAATTTACCTTTTCCAACATCAAATTTAAATAAAAATACCAACAGTGGATTATGGATCTAAAAAGGGGATGAAAATAGAGCTCAACTCATCCTAAGCACAAAAATAAATCTGCAATAAGAATGAAGATCTTCAAGACCCTTACCACTCTGAGGTTTTCCATTGGTTGAGAGTGGTTCTTGTCTTTAAATATGATAGCTTCAAAACTTCTCACTATAATATTTAATCAAATGGAAGACTTGGCATGTGGAATCTAAATGATGATTGGGAAAGAATACTAAAATTCCCAGTATTGATCAGAAATTGATCAGTGGGATCTATGGAGGATGAGGCTTGTAAGACTGTATATTTAGCTAGCATGAGGTCTTGACACAAATAGTTACAATCCGAAGCATAAAGTATCAAAGTTTTGTAGGGGTTATAATATTATAGTTTAATCAAGCTTGCAGTATTCATGAAAACTCATTTCACTCTTGAGTCCCTTCAATTCATTCAATTGGGCCATTCGATTCATAGGTTTTTCAATGGATGGACCGTGAGTGAGGTGACCAATTGACATAAAATGGCCAAACAAAAATCAGACATGGTGACAATTTACATAAAATGTTCAAATAAAAAATGGAGGACATCAAAATACCTAGTACTTGCTTCAAGACCCAAAGCATAAACCATAAGATTCATGATTGTCCATTAATGGCCAAGTATTACGTAACCCAATTTCCAGTGAACTAAGCACCTCACGGTCAAATCAAGATATTGGGCCAAGTTTATTATAAATTCCAAGAACCAACTGATAGAGCAACCAAGCATCCACTCTACAGGGTCTTCAAGAACTAACATAATTAAACTGATGGATGTATGCAAACTCCTGCATACATTATATCTCTACTCATTCGATTTCCTACAAAGTGTTGTAGCTTTCTTAGTGCTCCTCTCTATTTATCATTTAGGTTCAACTTAATGGTGAAATAAACAAGTCCAGGAAATATTATAGTACATCTCTTTTATCGTAATGGAAAAATAATGATGCTAGTTCTTGGAGATCCTATAGAGTGGATGTTTTAACCTCTTCAGTGCTACTCTGTAGTGCATAACCCAGCACTTCAGAGAAGATTCTAATGGTTTTCTTGGACATCTTGGGGTATCCTAATCAATTTCATAATGATAGTTGGGAGGAATTCATTCTGAAATTCCATGGGCAATAGGATTCTGCTAGGTTTCATTTTGAATTACATATTGAATCTCTTCCAAGGTTGAATGTGGCCCTGAGGATATTAAGATGAATATGCTCAATATATATCTTAACTTGCAAAAATGTGACATAAGAAATTGGTATATATGGATTCCTAGTAAGGGTGTATACTCAATTGTAAATATTCTTAGGTTGTTATACAAGATATGGGATCCTATTCTTGATGAGGAATCTTTTGAGGATCGATTTTACCCTCCACAAAATCAAGACCTTGAAAAAATCCATGAAGATTCCTTTGAAGAAGGCCCTATTTAAGAAAGAACCCATTCTCCTATTATATTACCTCATCCCAAGAATTTGAATTAGATGGTCCATATTGTTGAGATTCTAATGAGGAATATTTTGTAGGAAAACCCTTGTTTGATGATGAGATAGAAAATGCATTCATTTATCCATTTCATGAAGAGTTGGATGTTATATTTGAAATCAATAATCATATTTTTGGGGACCCCATATATGATTCATATAGTAAAGCATCTAATGAGGAACCTAAATAATTGGAACCTATAGAGCAACCAAGCATCCACTCTACAATATCTCCAAGAACTAACATCATTCATGTGAAGGATGTATGCAGACTGTTGCAGACTCTATATCTCTACTCATTCGATTTCCTACAAAGTGTTGTAGCTTGCTTAGTGCTCCTCTCTGTTTATCATTTACGTTCAACTTAATGATGAAATCAATAAGTCCAGGAAAATCTTCTAGTACATCTCCTTTATAGTAATGGACAAATAATGATGTTAGTACTTGGAGATCCTGTAGAGTGGATGTTTTAACTCCTTCAGTGTTACTCTGTAGTGCATAACTCATCACTTCAGAGAAGATTCTAATAGTTTTCTTGGACATCTTGGGGTATCCTAATCAATTTCATAATGATAGCTGGGAGGAATGCATTCCGAAATTACATGGGAAATAGGATTTTGCTAGTTTTCATGTTGAATTACATATTGAATCTCTTCCAAGGTTGAATGTGGCCCTGAGGATATTAAGATGAATATGTTCAATATATATCTTAACTTGCAAAAACGTGACATAAGAATTGGTATATATGGATTCCTAGTAAAGGTGTATACTCAATTGTAAATATTCTCAGGTTGTTATACAATATATGGGATTCTATTCTTGATGAGGAATCTTTTGAGGATCCAGTTTACCCTCCACAAAATCAAGACCTTGAAAAAATCCATGAAGATTCCTTTGAAGAAGGCCCTATTTAATAAAGAACCCATTCTCTTATTATATTACCTCATCCCAAGAATCTGAATTAGATGGTCCATATTGTTGATATTCTAATGAGGAATATTTTGTAGGAAAACCCTTTTTGATGATGAGATGGAAAATGCATCCATTTATCCATTTCATGAAGAGTTGGATGTTATATTTGAAATCAATAATAATATTTTTCGGGACCCCATATATGATTCATATAGTGAAGCATCTAATGAGGAACCTAAATAATTGGAACCTATAGAGAAACCAAGCATCCACTCTACAAGATATCCAAGAACTAAAATCATTCATGTGAAGGATGTATGCAGGCTACTGTAGACATTACATCTCTACTCATTCGATTTCCTACAAAGTGTTGTAGCTTGCTTAGTGATCCTCTCTATTTATAATTTATGTTCAACTTAACAGTGAAATCAACAAGTCCAGGCAAATATTCTAGTACATATCCTTTATAGTAATGGACAAATAATGATGTTAGTTCTTGGAGATCCTGTGGAGTGGATGTTTTAACCTCTTCAGTGCTACTCTGTAGTGCAAAACCCAACACTTCAGAGAATATTTTAATGGTTTTCTTGGACATCTTGGGGTATCCTAATCAATTTCATAATGATAGTTGGGAGAAATGCATTCCAAAATTCCATGGACAATAGGATTCTGCTAGGTTTCATGTTGAATTACATATTGAATCTCTTCCAAGGTTGAATGTGGCCGTGAGGATATTAATATGAATATGTTCAATATATATCTTAACTTGCAAAAATGTGACATAAGAAATTGGTATATATGGATTCCTAGTAAGGGTTGTATACTCAATTGTAAATGTTTTAACCTCTTCAGTGCTACTCTGTAGTGCATAACCCATCACTTTAGAGAAGATTCTCTCCATTGTATCTTGAACATGCCCCCGGTACATTAATTTTGGATGCCTCTCAATTGCAGTAATGATACTGTTCAATTGGCTGAAGAAGGCTTGAAAAGAGTTCAAAACTAAAATATTAGGCCTTACCAACCTCAAAATATTGAAGAGCTCTTTAAAATTGTTCTGAAAAAGGGTGCATGACAATAACACCCATCTCCTCGTATGTATTTGGGAAAGAGCATGGAGTATGTTGGTGTCCTTATTGTGTGGGAAATGCCCTTCATCTAAAACCAGCAGTCCTAGTCCCTAAAGTAGAATTTGTTGGCAAGATTCACCCAATGGTTCAAATTAAACACTTCATATTCTAAGGGTTTATTAAACATGATAAGATGAAAGACACTAGGGAGTTGATTT
>LPNX010363132.1:153247-165747 GCA_001517045.1 Pseudotsuga menziesii | reverse complement strand
AGAATTACGAGAACAATTCCATAAAGATCAACATTTAAGATGATCCTTCCTTTTGTAATTACGAGATAAAGTATAAGGATGATCAATCCCAATTGAGCTACCTGTTATGGTCAGGATTTCATAGTATTAATACTACTCCCCATTTCAAGGGAAGTCCTTATGGACAACACTAATCTTGTCTCAAAATTGTTCAAAATTCACATGAGATAAAGGCTTAGTCAACACATCTGCAACCTACTCATTTGTGCTCACATATTGAAGCTTTATAGCTCCGTTCTACACCATATCACAAATGTAGAAGTACCAAATTTCTATGAGCTTCATCTTATCATGTAACATGGGGTTCTTTGTCATCTTCATGAAGCTTTGGTTATCACATATAATCACAGTACCATCCATCTATAGATAGAACATATTTGATAACAACTTTTGAAGCCATGTCAATTACAACTAGCGAAACAGGATACAATATATTCTGCTTCTACAGTGCTAAAAGCAACACTGGACTTCTTCCTGCTTAGCCATGAGATCATGGCTGACCCTAGATTTAAACATCCTCCTGATGTTCTCTTTATATCTAAGACACTTCCTTCCTATTCTGAATATGTATAACCATATAGTCTGAAGTCATGATCTCTGGTATAACTGAGACCGTAGTCCATCATACCTTTTAGGGACCTCATCACATGCTTTGAAGCTAAAAAGAGAACATGTCTAGGATCAAGCAAATACTGACTCGAAGTGTTCACAACAAAGAATATATATGGTCGAGTATTTGTCAGATACATCAATGAACCAATAGTTTGTCTGCATAGTGTCACATCCACTAATTCTGACGAAGCACAAGGCCCTCATCTTGTATGATTCTTCAGCTCTCATCAATGACAAAACATCGTATTCTAAAAGTTGAAGAAGCAGCAGTAGTACCTTGGGATTTATTTCAATCACTATAATGGATTACCTCATATTATCTAAGGAGAGTAACTAGTGCTCCTTAAATTGGTATTCTCCCCCCTTATGCTCAACAAAAAATCATTTATTCGCATCATGGAGAGTTGTACATTTTGACGGTAGCATTGTTCACATTAGAAAATGATTAGCTATAGTAGCTCTGATACAGTACATCCCCCTTGGCTTCACACTCCATCCAGATCCGTACTCCTATGGTCCACTTTAGTTTCACAGTAGTTTTGCTTCTTCAACACTAATTACAACCATTCCAGATTCATGTACTCTCTTGGTTTTGGGCCATCCTCACCCATGTATTTAGTAGTTTATGAGAAGATCCTTCAATATTTTCATTTTGTAGACACTCTAGCACCCCTTTCATGAGTATGGGAATGCCCACCTTGTTTATATTAAAAAACAACACATTTCCACACCCTCCCCCTTTGGAAGGTCACTCTTGTCCACGTCGTTTAAATAATTAACGAGGAAAGAACAACATAAATGATAATGCATTATTGGCTCTATAATACCCTCTAAACCTCATACATCAGGGGGCATCTGTTAACATGAAAAACTCACACACCTGCATCAATTTCATGATTCACATGGTAAATTGTCATCAACATAAATCATGCACACAACCAAAGACACCTTCACAAGGTGTAAAGAGAATAATGATCCCAATATAGCCTCAAAGTAGCAAAAAACCAAAAATAGTGTTGGTTAAACTCTGGTTACTAGCGTTGCATCACAAGCCCCCGAAACAATACCCATGATGTAGCATAGAATATCCTTCGATAATCGCACTACTAACATAAATAGTGGGATCTCACCCACCAATGGAACACTGAAGGCTCATGAAAGCTCCACTTACCCATTTGAATTTGAATTTTTCCTCTCGCACATTTGGTTTCCTTAAATGGTCTCTTAGTGACCTTAGGAGCTCAAACCATGAATCAATGGGTTCACATTGTGATATTGTCATTTCTTGGCCTCATATTGGCCTATAAAATAAATCCATGGGCATGCCATTTGTAAGAATATTTGGAAGCAAAGTTATGCTATAGGAATTGTGCTTGAGCTCTCATTTTTCTCACCCTTTTCCCTCACTTGCCAAGCATTTCTAGAGATTCCTTGCCTCCTTCCATCAAGGAGAAAGTGTTCTTTGCATTTTGCATTGGTTCATTAACATACGTCAAGCATTTCATTTGACAAGGAGGACATTCCTTAGGAAGAGTGTTTTCCTCCATTTGGAGCACACCTCTCCAAGTTGTTTGTATTAGATTGACCATTTGGAAATATACAAGTGATTTGTCTCATTGTGATTGTCGAAGTTTGCATACTCTCCCCCTTCGTTGTTATTTCATGCAAGTTTTACTATTTCTATTTTGTTTTTTATTTGTTTGCTTCTAAAAATATCTTACAAGATCACTTGGGTTCATCCAACCACACATTCCATCCCCTAAAGTGGCTTGATACTAATGCCTTGTTGTAGCCTATAAGGAATTACCCCATAACCAAAAAAGTGGGAAGAAATAATCTTGTGCATTATTTCCCAAAACATTTGAGACCATTCTCTCTTGTTTTGTTGTTATGCCCAAATCCTATCACCACCATGTGATAAGACCTTTGACTTACCTATTTTCCCTTAATCCCAACACTTGGAGTGGAAACCCATGCTTGTTTGTCAATTCTACATGAAAATACTTAGCACCGCGCTTTCCCTGTGAACCATGAGCAGTACCTTGCTCGCACCACCTTCATCATGTTTTCCATAAGCAGTGCCACCGCATATGGCCTTTGGTCCATAAGCGTTTCTCATCTAAATCGCTCTATCATAAGAGGAGAAAAGCGGTACCCTGGGTAAAATGGGAAAAGAGAAATTTCTTGAGGCTTCTAGATCATGAGCCTCGTGTCCTCCCTTATCCCTATCATTCTGGGTCAGTTGAGCTTGAGATCCCCCATCATAATATCTTAGAGGCCACCTCATCCACAAATCTCTCAACCATTCCTATCCATTGAGCCTTATAAATACAATCTCATCTCCATGGTTGAGGGGGAGAACTATAGAGGTATTGTTATGTTGTACACTTGGCCCAATCCATTGGAGAGCATAGAGAGAAAAGTTGGAGCTTATGGGGATGAAGTGTTGGCCTCATGGAGATGCATGTTGACACTAAGGCTTAATTAGTTGTAAACTTCTCCATTTATCTTAATGCAAAGCTTATTTTCGTCCAACATTACTATTGTTTTGATTTTGCATGTAAATGTTGTTATATTCCTTAGTCACTAACATGGATAAGTAGACGATATTCTGGTAGCTTTGATGTGTTTGCATGTTTTACCTGGTTGTAGGAGCACAGGTTTACTATCGAAGCAGCATTCCAGGTGTCTACGACATCCAAGGAGGGTATTCATCCTTTGTTGTTCACTCATTTGTTCTAGATATGAACCATTCAGACCAGAGGAACAACTTTTGTCCGTAGAAGGTGAAATATTCCTGGTTACAAATCTGGTGAATCCACTAGGGATTGAATCATCTATCAGTTGATCTGATCTTCCTCAGTTTTTCAAATCTTGTCCGAATCCAGGCTCCATCTCCAACTCTCTTCAGTTAGATCTGCTATCTGACTCAGTGTATTTTGGTGTGAAACTTCCAAATATTCCTAGATCTAAATTATTTCAACCTTTTATGCTCTCTTTTATTCTCAATCTATCAATTTTTACCTTGATCTGATCTTTTTCTAACTTGGTCTGTCATTCTCCTTTGTGTTTTGGATTTATACAAGGAACCGCTCTTATGTTGTTGGAGAGAAGCAGTTCCACCGCCTGAACCCATTTAGTAGCACATGGTGCCACCACTTGAGTCCTGTTATCCAGAAGCAGTGCTAGGCCAGAACCGCTCTGTCAAGACCCCTCCAGCGCAGTGCCAGGTAGGACTTATTCCAAGACCGTTTTTTCTCATTTTTTGCAAAAAATTTGAGTTGATTTGCTTTTAGCCCTGCATTGTCAAGCTTGTGTGTTAGAATATGATGCTTGTGGTTTGAAATTTTGTGGTAAAATATTGGTTTGTTTGAAGAATCCAAAAGCTAGATTAGGCTTGTTGATTGTCCATTTTCTTCTATGCTTGTTGGTTGTCTTTGTAAAACGATTTCTTTTTTGAAAGCTTAGGTGTTAGAGAGCTCTCTTTTATTTTTGTTATATAGAATGAAAGAAAAACATTTAATTAGCATCTTGATTTCATTTTGTGTTCCCATAGGAGACTTATTTTTGCTTGTTTTAAAAATAAAATGTTTGACTGAGATTAGGTCGTTATCATTAGTGAGCATAAGACATTGGATCTCTAATTGGCCTCACAAGATTTCAGGTCCTCTATTTCTTTTGTCTCTTTTGCATTTACACTATCTCATCAAAATAAAAAATATTATAGTTTTAAGTTAGATCTATCTATGTTTTAAGAAAAAATGAAAAATAGAGTGCATATGCATGTAGTGTGCTTCTTGTTTTTCTTTTAGGAAAAGAGACTCTTCCCCTTCTTATTGCTTTCAGAAAAGAGAAATCAGTTTGGAAAGTGTTGCTTGTCTTTGAATTTGTGTTCAAGATTGTTTTTTGGGAATATTTTTGGTTTTGAAGAAAAATAAAACACTCTCTTTCCCTCCCGTAGGTAGGCATACCAAACGGTAAAGTGAAATATTTGCATATGCATATTACATCGTTTTACTTTTTTTGTCAAAACTCCATGCATTCACCTAACCGTCCACTTTAAAATTAATGGCAATTATTGGTTAAAATTTACATAGCAATTTAAGTGATAGGTTAGAGACGTGTCCAGGTGTCATTAAGCGTAGGAGCTATCGTTACTTGTCCGCATTACATCCCGGGACTCGCGCAGTTCTTCCATGTACCGTTAGTATATCAAACGGCCTTTCACGTACCATTGAGGTATATAGAAAGGTACTTCATGTACTCGATTGTATATCGGAAGGCCCCTTGTGTACGGTTATGCATTAGACAGCACTACTACCGATTTGAGCCCCCATGTACCTTTCATATATCGAGAAACCCCACTAGGATACCTTATCCATCTGAGGAAATCCCTTTGGCTATGTTGCTTGGAGCCATACATTGAAAACAACATTCGGGGAGATTACTACGCATGCACCGTTGAGGTCTATCGCGAGTAGCACCTTTCGTACAATCCTAGTGAGAGACCTGACTATCTGAACTCCTCCTTTCATTTTAAGTTTGCTTGTTTGACCTATAGCTTGAGTAGGGAAATTTTTGGTGTGTTAAATAGTTTTTTTAGACCCTAGGTTAGATAGTAATTGTACACACTGGCTGAGCTAAGACAGTCCAGAAGAGTACGGGGCTTGCCACCCGATTTTATTCCTGGTTCAGGAGAAAATCCAATGGAAGCTATCGACCAAGGAGCTGCTACCACCTCCCAAGTGGGAGATAATGTGTTTGCAGAAGGTGGAGAACCATATCCTTCACACTCGCCTCCCTTGGTCCAAGGTAATACTTCATTCCATTCTCCCATAGAAGGTCATGTTGATGATACTACCCATCCGGATTATGGTCCCAATGCTCCATTTTGGGATACCTCTATAGGACAAGCCATTGCCTCATTTGGCACCCGTTTAAACTTTTCTGAAAAATTTTCTCCAAATGAAGAAGAATGTAGACAATACCATGCAGCCATTCTCCTTGCACAGGAGATTGAAAGAAAAAGAGATGACATATTTGGCACACCACCATCACGTTCCACAACTATTCTTGTGGGATACCATTCACTTGCTAATTCTATGAGACCTATTGAACCAATTATAGATCACACAGTAACACCACACAACCCAGGTCAAACTACCAACCCCACCGCCTCCCATATTATGTATGTTCCTAATCCTCCCAGGTCTTCTACACCCAGGACCCAACCTTCAATTCTCGTTTCGTCATTACCTTCTAGTGACAGGGGGAAACCCCCGACACGACCTATGGTATCTAGTGCTGGAATTGTATCTAGTCAAGGACAGACCTCTGGTATAGAACAATCTACAATTTATGTCCCTCCCACCCATACTAATGTGGTTACTCCCCCATCTAGTTCAAGTCAGCCCTTAGGGGCACAACCTATAACCAGTCAAACCTCTTGGGGTTATCGTTATCAAATACCTATAGGGAACATTAATTATCCATCCAATCATACAAGAATGCCTTACATCGAAATTCCACACCCTAGTAATACTTTCACACCATGGGGGCAACCTAACTGGTCTTACATGCCAGCTATGGGGGGGATACCCATACATACTGCTGGAGGTGTCGGAGGACCGCCTCATGGAGGTCCTCCCCCTGGGGGGCCTAATGGTCCTGGAGGACCTAGTGGCTTTCCTCCTTATGGTCCTAATGGTCTTGGTGGTCCTAGGGGGCCTGGTGGATTTCCCCCTAATGGCCCTGGAGGGTCTGGTGGCCCTCCTCCTAGTATTTTTGGAGGCTCTGGAGGTTTACCTCCCAGCGGCCCTAGAGGGTCTAGTGGTCTGCCTCCTGGTGGTCCCAGTGGTCCTGGTGGTCCTGGAGGCCTTGGTGGTCCTCCTCCCATAGGCCCTGGTGGTCCTAGTGGTCTTGATCCCAGAAATCAACCCCCTATGGGTGGATTTTCCAGTAGTTCTTAGTCACAACAACCTATCTATCAGTCTACTTACGGTCCTACTGATAATTATATGCCATATAAATATTACCAGTATGTGCAACCTAACCATTAGTTACCTTTCCTAGCAACTTTGGACTTGCTTGACTTATCCAAGTTGATTAATGACCCCATTCGATGCAATCCCTCATGGCCTCCCATTTTGGTAAAGTTACCATCGAACATCCCAAAGTTCAATGGGAAGCACGAAGATGATCTGAAAAACCATGTCATGACATTCCATCTGTGGTGTTCTTCAAACTCCATCATGGATGATTCAGTTCGGTTATGACTTTTTCAGCGAAATTTGACCGGTACAGCCGTGAAGTGGTACATTGAACTTCCACAACATTCGTTTGTGGATTTTGGCTCCTTGGAAACTATGTTTCTTACACACTTTCAACTCTCTATCCATTATTAAATGGGTATTGATCTCTTAAATTCTCTGCGATAGAACACCTCCACCCACATATCTGATCATATCCATGAGTGGAGAAGGCGAAGAAGGCTTATTAAGGCCCCTATTCTGGATCAGTTATTAGCTGATTGGCTCACCAAATATTTTTTGCTCCCAATTTCCCTAGATGTGGATATGGGTGGTGTCGTTATTGAAAAGCAGGCTATTAGTTGAGCCCGGTATCTAGAATTGGTCTATTCCTAGTCTGGAACTCTTTATGAATTGATTCCTCAAGCTCCTCGCCCAAGCACTGATCCCGAAAGCCACCAGTAGAAGTCCCTATTGATGGGATTTTTGGTTCAATATAGTCCTCGTCAGCAGCGAAACATGCCAAGCAAACCCAGACTACCACCCCTACTCCTTCGACTCCTAAGGTTTCCACCGAAGTCAATTCTATTCAAAGTACTCAAACCTCAGGCAATAATAAAAATAAGGGTAAAAATAAGAATAAAAAACCTAGAAACCAACAGGAGAATCCAAGGCCAACCAAAAATGATAACGATAAAGGGAAAAGAAAGCAAAAATATCCATGTCTGCTATGCGGAGGTGACCATTTCACAAAAGGGTGTCCCCGACAGGACAAAATCTCCCAGTTTTTGAAATCAAATCCTGCACCCCCAATTCTCACGGATCCTTTCCCCTCTCAACAACAACTGATAGACCACATGTCTAATCAGGGAAATTCTAGTTCATCAAAGGAAATTCGTATGATGTCCTCAGATACCATTATTCTGCAAACTCGATGTCAGAATTATGACAAACCCACAGACAAGAAAGAAGATCATTCTTCTTCAGGGAAATCTCCCTCTACTGGTTCTCCTGAATCCTCGTCTATTGTCCCCCTAACCATCGAGAATCCTACTCTCGATATGATTTTGCATCCACCCAAGAGTACTCTTAGGAAGGCTATTTTTAACCCTAATGCCCGAGCTGCTCAATTTTATAATGTAGTTGAAGATATCGCTCAGGCACCTTGTGCAATGTCTACCTTAGAAGTACTCCAAATTTTTCCTATACAATGCAAAAATATGTTAACGGCATTAGGAGATTTAGACCCGGATAATACTAATTTGATTCATTTCAATATCGAGAACTATAAGTCTAGACTACCTCATAAACTTTCTTTTCAAATCATTATGAAAGTAGTTGGAAAGAAGGTTTTTAGAACGGTACTAGATGAAGGAGCTTTGACCTCAGTTTTGTCTCTGTCTTGTTGGAAATATCTCAGCTCTCCCGAGCTTGTAACATCACCTATGACTTTGAAGGCCTTTGATGGACAAGGTTTCTAGCCCCATGGTCTCATATCATCCCTTGCAATCGATCTTGGGGGAAAAATAGTTTTTATTCAAGTAGAAGTGGTAGATGCCCCGTTAGATTACAACCTCCTTCTAGGAAGAAATTGGTTTTATGCCATGACTCCTGTCGCTTCAACAGCATTCCGAACATTCCAATTTCCGCATCTAGGGAGAATTGTTACCATTGACCAGCTTGATTTCTGTATGCCGGATGTTACTACCTTTACAGCTAATAACATCCCCATGTTATACCAGTCCCCTCCTCCTTACCAGTCGATTGGGGTAGGCATGTTGAAGGATTCATCCCTTATGGGGATTTTTCCATCCACTCCTCTTAACATGGATACTGCAACAGTCCATATGATTGCCTCATTTTATTGTGAGCCTAAGGGAAAACAAGTTTTTTATTCCACCTTGTTGAGTTCACACGAAGCAATTTATGACACCATTCAAACCCTTTTCGATGATCACACTGATGACCTTCATCTGGTGGCTTCGGATCCTTACCACTTACCTTACTGGTTAGAACCATCTCTTCCTGTTCTAGATTATATTTCTAAGACTTTTCTTTTTGACGAGTCTGTTATGGAGATTATGAACACGAATGAGTCCATTTGGGAGGATCACCATCATAGATCCATGTTCCTCCCCAACACCAGTTTGGTTAACCATGATTTTACATCCTTGTTTTCCATTGATATTGTCAAAGAACCCCAAAGTCCCATATTGTTGCAAGACACATATTCTAAAGGAAACCTTTGCAACATTACTCAGACGAATCTGATTGACATATCATCCAAGCCTGGTACCATCGAGCATGTTCATGTTGGGAAGAACTACTCAGCAAATGAATCTGAAGCATACAAGGCACTTTTCAAAGAATTTTGTGATTTTTTTTGCCTGGTCCTATGAAGAGATGTCGGGGATTGACCCATCCATTAAGGTCCATGAGATTAAAACCTATCCCACGGCTAAACCTATCAGGAAAAAACTAATGCAAGTCCATCCACGGAAAGTCATAGCTATTAAAGCGGAGATACAGAAATGTCTCAAAGTTGGGTTTATTTATCCCGTACCCCTGACGAAATGGGTATTGAATGTTGTCCTTTTCAATAAAAAGCAGGGCATCATTAGAGTCTGTATCGACTTTAGGGATTTGAATAAATCTTGTCCTAAGGACAACTTTCCTACTCTGCACATCAATCAGATTATCAACAACTGTGCTGGAAGTTTCATCTTCTCATTTATGGATGGATTTTCTGGCTACAATCAGATTGAGATATTACCCATCGATCAGCACAAGACGGCATACATTTGCCCATGGGGAACCTTTGTGTATAGGAAGTTACTTTTTGGCTTGAAAAATGTTGGAGCCACTTTCCAGCATGCGATGTCCTATGCGTTTCATGATATTAAACATATTGTTGAATCGTACCTTAACGACCTCCCTACTCATTCACAGCGACGGAAGGACCACCCTGGTCATCTTAGAGATATTTTCTTGAGATTTCTTCATTATAATATACGGATCAATCCGCATAAATTTATTTTTTGTGTTGAGACGGGACGTCTACTAGGTTTTGTGGTCTCCAAAGATGGCATCCGAATAGACCCTTTGAAAATTGCTGCCATTTTAGCTCTACCAACCCCA
Organism: Pseudotsuga menziesii; assembly: GCA_001517045.1. Classification (NCBI taxonomy): domain Eukaryota; kingdom Viridiplantae; phylum Streptophyta; class Pinopsida; order Pinales; family Pinaceae; genus Pseudotsuga; species Pseudotsuga menziesii. Next base: position 155,710 of record LPNX010363132.1, on the reverse strand, counting down.
ACTAATATCCTTGAACTCCAAATTTTGCAAGGGAAGGCAAACTTTCTCCATCGTTTCGTGTGCAATTTCGCAGAGAAAACGCACAGTTATATGCGTCTCCTCAAGAAGGGCACTCCATTCTTCTGGGATGACCAAGCCCAACGCACCTTTGTTAATCTCAAACACGCTCTAATTCATTCACTCGTGATACACCCCCAATATTATTCAAAGGACTCTCTCTTGTATCTTGCTACCTCCGCTACTACCATCGCTATGGTTTTGGTGCAAGAAAATCCCAGCAGTCAGAAAAAACATGATTTACTATGCTAGTAAGAATCTTATGGATTTTGAAACCCAATATTCACACATGGAGAAGTTAGCATTGGCCACAGTCGTTGCTGTACAAAAATTTCATCTCTACATTTTTCTCCACACAACCACTGTATTGGTAGACCAGAACCTTATGTATTACATCCTGACTCGTCAGGTGCTTGGGGGCAAGTACTCCTGATGGATAGTCATACTACAGGAGTTTGATCTGGAATTTTCCAAAGCCACATCAAAGAAATCCTTGGTTTTTGTCGAGCTCATGTGTGATCTTCCCTGTGTTGCGATGGAATCTAAGCCCAGTGATTCATTTCTCGATGAATTTTTGTTCCTGATCAGCACTTCCGATCCATGGTATGGATATTTGCTTATTTATCTCCAAACACAAATATTTCAGCCAAATCTATCCCATGACAATCGCCGCCATGTCCGTCACCACATGAAATACTACCTCATCTTGAATGATACCTTGTATAGACATGGGATTGATTATATTCTCTACGGATGCCTCACCCACGAGGAGGCTTAACATGTGTTGAATGATTGCCACTCTGGAGCATGTGGCAATCATTTATCTAGGATGGCTATAGCCCAGAAAATCCTTCACGCTGGTTATTTCTGGTCTTCAGTCTTCAAATACTATCATGAGTCTGTTAAGAAATTCCCACCTTGTCAACATTTTTATCTTAGAAAGCACACCCATCCTGCTCCGCTACACCTCGTCATTGCCGTTGGCCCATTTTCCAAGTGGGGGATTGACTTTATGCATTGTAATCCTTCTTCAGCCGAGGGGCATGGTTACATCATCGTAGCCATTGACTATTTTACAAAATGGGCTGAGGCCATGCCTACATATAAGGAATATGGTAAGACTACCGCTTTCTTCCTATTCAATCACATCATAGCTAGATTTCGAGTCCCACAGTCCATTGTTCTTGATCACAGATCACATTTTCATAATCAAATGATGGAGGAACTGAGTGCCAAGCTAGGTTTTCACCATGAAAACTATATGCCATATTATCCACAAGCTAATGGTCAGGTAGAGGCCATTAACAAAGTTTTGAAAACTATGCTTCATCAGATGGTTGGAGATCATAAATCCAACTGGCACCACATTCTTTTCTCCACTCTTTGGGCTTATAGGACTTCGGTGAAAATAGCTATTGGTTTCATGCCTTTCCAGCTTGTTTATGGACTCGAAGCTGTCTTACCAATTCAATGTCAGATTCCATCTTTACAACTTATCGTTGAACTTCTTCCAGACACTTCCGCAGAGGAAGAAATATTTGTGTACTTGAATAACCTTGACGAGACTCAGAGAGATGTTGCATTGGCTAATGAGGCACATAAGAAACTCGTCAAGGCACAATATGATAAATCCGTCCAACCTCGTTCCTTTAACGAAGGTGACCTAGTTTTGACTTACGACCATAGATACGACAAACTAGGAAAAGGAAAGTTCGAGTCCATGTGGTATGGTCCTTTCGTCATTTCTAAAGTTTTAGAGAAAGGAGCCTATGAGCTCATTGACTACAATGGAATCCCTTTGGGGAAACCTCGCAATGGGTTGTACTTGAAAAGGTACTATGCCTAGGTCTTTCTTAGATAGTATCTTGTATATATGTATATTGCTTGAATTTTAGTGTGCTTTTAGTATTTTCAATATGGTTTTGAGTTTAGTGTATGCATTTGTTTATACCATGTTTTGGTCATGCAGAGAAGATGGCTTTCTAAAGCTTCACTGATGGTGCTTGTCGCCACACCTTGAATCGTACCTCAGCTACTTGGGTCCTCTATTCCCCGATTGAATATTTTGTCAGTTCAAGAGTTGTTTGTATTCGTCCCGCTATTAACAACATCACTGAGTATCGAGCAGTTATATGTCTTTTTACTGAAGCTGCCTCCCAAGATGTTTGCAATCTGGTAGTCTTGATGGACTCACAACTCGTGGTTTTTCATCTAAACCATGTCTACACCATTAGAAATCCTATAATTCTTTGCCTCTTTCGGAGGGTACGTTTGTTAGAAAGTTCATTTGAATCCATTACTTATAGGCATATCCCTAGGGAACATAATGTAGTTTCTAACTCATTAGCTAATTACATCCTAGATTGGCATATTGCCAATTCATGACATTAAAATCAAATATGGTTG
>LPNX010363132.1:47140-145121 GCA_001517045.1 Pseudotsuga menziesii | reverse complement strand
AGCCCCAAAAATCAATTATTGATTATTTTAATTAATAAATTTATGAATAATGGAGCAAATCCAAAATCATAAATCAATGGATTCTCAGCCGATTTGATTAAAATCAGTCAGATCTTAAGCAGATTGACTGGATCTGACAAATCCTTGACTGAAGGAGGTGATCAAATCAGATCCAGAGTTTATCTTGAGCATCCTTTATGAGGAATTTTTCCCTCCCTCTCTCCTCAACACGTTTTTGGCTCAACTGGATGATTTTTGGTGGATTCTTCAGTTAACAGGTTGAGGTGTCAGTCAGATCAGCCCCCCGATTGACAGTTGCACTTAGTGAGACTCAGATCTGGCTCAGCTAGACATAGATCAGGCATTGATGGACTCTCCATCAGTTGATTTCACTTGATTCCATGAGTAATTGCACCCCCCCTGGGCTAGATGGCCTGCAAATTGTATATATCCAGGCACAGCCTCCTCTTCCAAGCGAGTTAGAACTGGGATTGAGGTGCTGTTGCTCTTGTACTGTATTGTTTTTTCATTCTAGAATAAAGAATCTTTGGAGGCAAGATCTATGGTGTAATGCTCTTCATGTGTGGATGTTGATTGTCAAATGCTTATGAGGTATAATCTGCTTTTGTTTATCATTGCTTTGCTGGTTAATTATTGGCCTTGAAGGAGAGAGCTCCCTCCTGTTAGGGTAAGAGTTTATTCTAGTTTGATTTATGCTCTTACTGCTGCTTGTTCCAGATCTATTGGATTTGTATGTATTTTAAGTTTAATTGCATGCTTTCCAATCATCTCTTTCGGCAGCACCTATGTTTTAACCATCTGTTTGTGCAAGGGTTTTCAAGTTGCAGGTGATCTCGCTGGTAGAAGAGGTTGATATGGTTTGAATCTTCCTCATCTTCAGTATCTTATGAATGACATAGTCCCTCGGTGTTCCACCAAAGCAGAATCCAAAGCCCAACATTCCCAGGCTTCAAACACTCTTTCTCTCTCTTCATCCTTTAAAAATTATTAAACTTTCCTCAAACTGTTACTTTAAGGTTTCTTTTTGAATCTGATCTATCTCATCAAGAAAATCATACATAGATCTAATTAGCAAGATCCCTTCAAATTTCTATATCTTAGTTTCATTGTGCACATAAAGTTCAAATTCAAGATATCTAGCTAAAATTGCCTTAGTTTCGCAAGTAGTTTATTGAAAAATTCATAGCTTGCTGTTAAGGTAGTTTCATTTGCTGTTCAATAATTTCAATATTCTAAAATATCAGTGCTTTTAATTGGCTGCACAAACAGCAAGCCAAGATCCCAAGGAAATCTTGCTTTCCTTGGTTCCTTTTTCATCGGTTTAGCTAGTTTAATTTCATTAATTTTTGAGATAAAGTAGGCTGACCCAAAGGCACTCTTAAAGTGATTTGGGGAATTTTTTATTATAATTCACTCACTGTCATTTAGCAGGTCTGACAGAGAAGAAAGGAAGCTGCTGTCCAAAGTGTCTTTTGGAGCGCTCAAATCCCCCCAGGGGTCTCTCTTTTGTCACATAATTTGTAATTTTTTTGTATAAACTGTAATATCTTGGTTTCAGCCTGTATAAGGACCAAGAAAGCTCTGTTTTATCATTTCTTTGATATTTTAACCTCTGTAATAAAATCATCCTTTGAATAGGCTCTTTCGAGCCCATTCCCCATCCCCTCTGGGGGGATTCGCGTCGGTGCCATTTTCATCTTTTTCTGCTTATTTCCTTTTACTAGAATTGATCTGATTTGCAAGTAGTATATTTGATCTTGTTGTTAATTCCATATTCCATATCTTATTTTCAAAAGTAATCATAATACTTACCCCACGATTTCTCGAGTGACCCGCAAGGGGAAAGAGATTCGTGGTAGGATTAATCAGAAAACCAGATTTGTGTAGTTGTGTTATTTTCTCATCTTTTGTTTATCATATTTTTAAAATTAACCCCTCCTTGATTCCTTGATTGAGATCCGCTTGGATCGAAAGAGGTTCTTGGAGGCTTTTCTTTTAAGCAAGAACACATCTTTTAAAACTTATTAAAATTTACAAGACTCCAGTGTGTATGCTTTGCACTTGGCTGCGGTTCATCCGATCAGTCAAGCTGTTTCAAAAGCACTTGGGTGACTAGCATAATTAGGACTCACCTTCCCCAATTAACAAACCATCCGGTGAAAATCCAACACCTCGATCAAACCTTTACGGTGGCAAAATACCCAAAGGAAGCGGGAACCTACTGAAAAGTGACCTCAGGGCGCCGATCTCTGTCACACCCTAACGGGTGCGTTACAAACACAGCCCCAGAGACTCCATTTCAGCCCACATATTCCTTGCGGGTAGCCGTATAGGCTTTGTTTTGGACATACTCCAAGTACTCTTGGGTATATCTGGAGTCCCCCTTAAGCCTAATTTAAACAACTCATACTCCAATTTTAACTTAAAACATACCAAGATGCAATTGCAAAACATCCACTCCAAACACATGCAAGCACACTGATCTCTTTTGATTTGACTCCATTATTAAGGCACTGGTCTTTTTTGTTCATATATATATTGTTTATCAGCTTTGTGCTTTCGTGTGTTATTTTCGTATCTTGTCATCTTCAATTGTTTATAGTTAAAATATTCAAACTCCTAAATAACTGATTTAGTTTAACATCACCACACTAAGAAATCATCCTTAGTAACTTAATAGGTTCTACCCCCCTTGGCTTCATTAGGAGTTGAGCCTAAACGGAGGAGTCAAGAACAAGGTGACAGCCTTGACTCGAGACTTGCCCCCAAAAACACACCGAGTGGCTTGAAGATTTCTGCCACGTGACCCAGGTGTGTGAAAAGGCGGCAACAATCATCATCATAGGATATTCAATCTAGAAGTTCATCATCAAAGTGAACAATGTATGTCCTCATCATCAAACAAGGTCTTTCAAACTAAACATGTCATCAAGATACCAGAATCACCATCAAGGTCTACAACATCATCATATGGTTTTCACCATTATCATCATCTAGTAGTGTATAGAATATCTGGATTATGTATGCACATCATCATTATTCAGTACATCATCAAATCATTGTCTTAGTGTACTGTACACACACCACTCTATACTTAACTATGTATGCGTCATATATCATCACAGTGTTCAGTATCATATCATCATAGCTTGCTTATACATTTTCATAGAATAATGAATTTCATACACATCACTATAGAAGATCTTCACTGTGTGTACATATTGTGCATATTTACCATCATCATATTGTATATGTTCATAGGCAGTACATCAATCATCAACATCATACATGAATGTTCATACACCATTGCATTCTTCACTATTGCATATCACTTTCAGGTCTTGACTGTGTATGTGTTAAGTACACATCATCATCGTCAATAGTTTGTAGGATAGCATGCATACCTTGACCTTGAACTATGTATATATTACCATACTTGTCAAGACAATGTCTTCATCAAACTTCAAATGGATACCTTAAAGAAAATAGTCAAACCATCATAAACCCTTCATGCATTAACTGTGTAAAACTAAGCTATATTTTGACCCCTTTTTTGTTTTGGACAATCCTGAGTTGTCTCAGTCTACAACATTTTAGACTATTTTAGGCCTGTAACTTTTGAACCTGAGCAGCCTCATTCCACTCCTATATATGTCCTTAGTCCACCATGACCTCAGTTGAAATTTTTATGTGTTTGCTGCACTTTACACCCTGAGAACTTTGGAATGTCAAAATTGGTTATGGTTAGGAAACTGGATTGGCAATGTGAAGTGTACCTTTCAAACCTCAGACTGTGTTGTATGCTGTGAAAGACCTTTCCACTCAAATTCGGATGGCCTAAAGTAAGTCCTAGAAGGACTGTTATGTGCTAGGGTAACCCCTAGCTGAGCTGTGTTATGTCCTTAATGCTGCCAGCGAACTCCTTCATATTGTCATCGGTGGGATAAATCAATATCCAAAAATGTTATGTAACAACAAGAGAATTTCAAGAGGCAGCCTTATATGACTATTACCAAAATTCTGAGCATATATAAACTTCAAAAACTAGCTGCTGTCACAGTCAGAGCTTGATCATCCACAAAAAAAATCAGAGTTATAATATTCAACACTTGTTGTAGTAAAAGATACTCATGTGGCTACATCAATCATACCCGAAATTCAGAGAGGAATACTTCATATGGCTGCCCAAAAATCAGAGATGGAACTTCCAATCACAACCTGCTACTACCACTGAATTTTTACCACAGACATCCACGAAAAATGTTGTAATCTCACAAATCACATAAGGTTACCAATAATACATACCAAAGCATACATACATAATAGAGACAAGAGATAAGAACAAATAGGTGAAATAACAGATTATGTTAACATGAATGGGTCCATAGCATACAAAGAACTGAATCGCATTCTCATCTGGCTCAACAGCCTAATATATATGATTTCAAAATAGTTACAAAATAACAACCTGCCAGTTCGGTGAACCGCACGACCTTAGGTGGCCGACCTAATCTCTAGTTTAGTCGGTCGACTGACTTAGTCGACTAATTGACTAAGTCAGCTATCATTCAAGTTGACTTATCAAATTGCTCCTCCAACATCTCCCCCACAAACAAAATGTTTCTTCGTCCCAAAGAAACAGGGAGGTACAAAGTTCTTCCTATATGTTCTCAGTAGTCATTATGATGTGCCTGGTCTTCATGGGCTGTGAAGTCTAATGGTCGGTATTTTTTGTACACAGACTTCGAAAATTGCTGGGGTTGTCACTGCTAGGTGATGTTGGAAATCTATCCAACTTTGGAATATTTTTTGGATGTCAATGGTGAGTGTAGTCAGACTTGATAAGATCGACATCTTCTATGAAATGGAGACTTCAACTATTCTCTCCATGTCGGGACCCATAAACTGGTCCTTCTCCTCTACAGTCTCGACAAGTCATTTCATCTACGGGCAGATGATGTCGAATTTTTCCAAGTTGGGGATAGCTTGGTGCACCCACTGATTTTCTTCCCTCTCAAGTTTCTACAGATTGGATATCTCAAGCACTATTTGTTCTTCTATTTTGGTTCTGAGTGCTTCATCAGTGGTTTTCCTATTTTCAAGTTCTTGGATCCCTTGTCAGTTCTACCAAGTTTGCTGATAGACTTGCTCGTAGTAAGCAGGCCAGTCTCACAGTATTTCTTCAGTGATGACCGACTCCTCCATGTGATCTTGCAGCACTTTATAAGCTTCAGCAAATGCTATGTGCTGCACCATTAGGAGGCGAGTAGTTTCTTCTTTTTGCTCCTCCTTTGTTTCTTGAATCTGTGCTTGGAGTGCCGACACCATGCTTTCAAATAGCTGATACGCTCTTTCGAGCAGTTTGTCAATGTCGACCTCTACGGGGCCGGAAATTACTAATTGTGCAAGGTTTCTGCATTTTTTGAGGAACTCGACTTGTTCTGTGGCCTTGTTGTCGATTTCCTTACATCTCTGCTGGCTCCTTGTCTTTGCTTTGACTACTAGGGTTTTCAGGAGTTGCCCTAGCTCTGCATCGATCAGTGAGGTTGCATCTTTCAATTTGATATGGACCTTTGATGGCTGTCCATGATGCTCCTTATTCTGTTTCTCCTTCCTCTTCTTATGCTTTTCCTTCTCTGTTTATGTCGGCACCTGTGTACCTACAAAAGTTGAGTCAGGATTTTTGGTTTGTGGTATAGTGGTTGATGGTTTCTCTCTTTGGGGAGGTGGGATGACTGCTGCCTTTGGTTGGTTAGATGCAGGGGGTGCAGAACTAGATGCAATTGGTCATGATGGTTGTGGTGGGGCTTGTTTTGAGTCGAGGGTTGGTGGTGGTGGTGGGGGAGATGGTGGTGGTCGTGATGGAGTTGGTGAATGGTTGGGGGTGATTGGGTTGGTGGAAGTGAGGTCAAAAGGTAGGTTTTCGGGATGGGGAGATGATTCCAAGTCAGAGAACATTTGGTTAATTTGTCGATTTATGTCCTCGTCATTTTCTTCTCCTCTGGTCGATGTAGCGGCTAGCAAGTTGGTTTGGGGTACAATTGGAGTGATAGTCGTGGTCTGACGTGTGGTAACTTCAGCTTCCTTTTTGGGATTTCTCTCAAAATTCAAAGTGATAGTTGCAAAGGTTCATGACTAGAATTCATGACCTGGTTGGTATCCATTGACCTCGAAGAGAGGTGATTTTGTGGATAGCTTCTGTACCGACATGAATATCTCAGGCAGTTTCTCAAAGAATGCCTGCAAATCTCTGTCCTTGTCAAAATTTTCTTTGACAGCTTTCGACATAGCATTTTTGCACAAGTCGAGTGGGCTTATCGAATGTTGTTATAGTACTTGCTCCTCTGTTACTTTTATCGGGGATGGAGGTGGAGGCGTAGACACAAGATCGACAATGTTTTTAGGTGTCGATGTGTGGGTGATCTTGGATTTCTTTGGTTGACATGGTAGTGCTCCTGCCTCAACAAATCTTTGGAACTGGGTTTCCACCAACACTTTATTTGCTGCGACATATTCTATTATGTCGATGGTCGTAGCTCCTAGTTCCTCCTCATCGTTTGATGATTCTACAGTGATAATCTTGTGCTTACCTTTTCCTTGTTGTCATTGTTGTGTCCTTAACTTCTTTCTTACAGCTGCTATCTCTTTCGACAATTTTTTTATAATGCCTTTTGTGATAGCATGCTCTGGGTTTTCTGGTTCTGTCTCTCCCCTTGGCTCCTAGGTCAAGATGAGACTTTTTGCAGCTGAAGTGATTACCTGCTGCTCTGCCTATGTTTCTTCTGTCTGTGGTTCTGCCCTCTGTGTTGTCGGAGGTTTGATGATGATTCAAATTCAACCAGTGTGTTCGACCGGTGTCTCCTCTGACATAAAGGTACTGATGTAGAGGTTCAGCTCATAGTCTTCTTATTTCTCTTGGTCAGTTAACAGCTCCTTGAACGAGAAGTTGATCTTCTTTGTTGTTGCTGGTACTGGTATTTTTGTTTTAGCTTGTTGAGACAACTCTCAAAAGATCTGGTCAACCGACGGATAAAAGTCGAGGGCTTTTGCATTTGAGTCGGCACCCTACATGTACCACACCGAAGTATGGTCAAGCTCTAGCTAGATGTGGGACTTTGTGGGTAGACTTCATCGGATGTTTTGAGGCACCCTCCATCTAGTCGTGCGGAGTTTTAGCTGTTGGAGCCAGTTCTCCAACAGCACTTTTCCTTCTTCAAGTTCCTTCAAGGTTCCTTTCTGGGAAAATGGTTTGAATCTCCACATGTGGAACCTTGTCAGTTCCTGAAAAATTGGGTTTCCTTCAGGGAAAATATGGTACATGACTATCCATAGTATGAGGGAGGGGAACCTGATGATTCCTCCTGTCTCTTGGCATCTTTCATGGATGGTCTTGACCATGTAGATGACATAAACATCCCATCTGTATATCCTTCCATTTGTTGCAATGGTGTCAACAGCTTCTAACATGTCTAGTTTGAGGTCGCTTGTTGGAGCAGGGCCCCGCAGATACAGGAAAAGTTGCTATAGTGGAAGAAAAAAGTCAAAGGAAATAGTACCCGAGCAGCCGAGAAGAGAGAGCTCAACCACTGCACTTAAGGCAGCGGTGAAGACAGGAGGGCTCAGCTACCCTCATAAATAGAAAAGGAGCAACGGGCCGAGGTATTGAAGACAAAGGACAGAAGGGGAGTAACTGAGGAAGCGGCACCCATACCCACAATCAGCGTTGGGAAGCATGGAAGACTGTAGAAATATGTGGTGTGATGAAAAGAGGTAGTTCAAGTACAGATAGGCCGACTGTCACAGTTAGGGTTTTTGGGTTACTGTTGGGAAAGGCCCACAGTGTTGTAACAGGGTGAGACCTTCGGGCCACCTATATAAGCATGTATTTTGTATTATGAAAGGTTAGCTAGTCAATTGGTCTGTTAGCTCATAGCCACTCAGTAGCTAGCAAGACATTGAGATAGACAGTTAGCTAGCCCAACCTTCAGATAGACAATTAGCTAGTTAGTCAGTTAGCTGTTCTTTGAGTCAAGCTCTGGTTATGTTATTCAGTCTGTAGTTATCTTACTGTAACCAGTAGCTGGCTCCTTGAGCATGAATGTAACAATCCACAAGGATTGAGAGAGAGAGAGAGGAAGAGTATATTGTAAGGAGAAGACAATATAGAAGGAGAAGAGATCTAGGAGAGAAGGGATTCCGGCTGTGTGCACAGAGTTTCCCAGAAGATCTCAAGCTGCACAATAGGTTGCAGTGGAACTATGTTTACTCTCTCAAGATATAATAGAAAAACCAGTTCCTGTGGACGTAGCTTCCTTCCTGGGAGTGAACCATGTAAAATCAGTGTGTTGTGCGACTGTTTCATGTGATTGTGCTTTACTTAGTTACTATATGTTATTTGTTACATGATCTTTGCTATCATTTAATGAATGAATTTATGTTATCCTTTAGTTTACCGTAACATGGAAGGTTAATCGTGAGTTGGATATATCAATTATTCTGTGTATGAGTTTATCAGTGCTTGATTCACGATAGTAACAATTATAGTGTTAAGTGATTCGTGCATATTTAGTCCAGCAAGATTGAGTATAGTTGATGTTAAGTGTGTTGAACTGTAGAAGCTCAAGTAAGGATGTTTGACACCCTGTCGAGGGCTAACTAAGTTATTGTACCCAGAGTGAAGACCTTTGAACCTTGAGGGTCACATTGAGTCTTACTGTAGAAGATATTGCAGCATAGAAAGGCGATATCGCACTGTCAGAGGAGCTGCGGTGTGGGATATCGCAGGTGAAGGGTTGAGTATAAGAGAAAGTTGTGCATCATTCCAGAGGCTGCGATGCGATAAGAGTCCGCTCCCTATCAGTGCCAGCTAGAAGGAGAGATCGCCCTTGTAGATAGATCCCACTGGCTAAGAAGAGTCGTGAGACCCTAGGATGCTACAAAACCCGGTTGAAGACACCTGAGTATTCAGCCACCCCATCTAAGATCACTTTGGGTGAGACTTCTGGCTGCTCTGCGGTCTGTTGCTGAAAGGGCCAATGAGCTAGGGGTATTGTTGGTACATTAAAGTAAACCCAGGTCTGCCCCATTATGACCAACATCGTTTCCTCGACATGCCAAGGTGAGTGTTATGGCTATTATTTTGGCCACAATCTGTGGCGTTTGGGCTGTGATTTGACTAATCATCAACCCCTTTGATTTTTTTTCGAAAGCCAACCCAGTTAGTTCTTTGACCAGTCCTTCTTTAATACTAATCGGTACTAGGTCTCCTGTGTTTGAGAGACCTATCAGCTTGGAGATGACTTCCCCAAATATGTCGACCGGTTGGTCGAAGTAGAATCGGCCATTGTGGTACCGACTTATGATAAATTTTACGGTTTTTTCCTTGGTTCCACCGAAGCTGGGCATGAGCGGTGCATTGACATAGTTGAAGATGGTACTATATTTTATTTTCTCTATAGCTTGAGTAGGCTTCCTATTGACATAAGCCCAATCTTGCATCTCGGTCCATATTTTTTTCCATGAGCCTTCCTGCACCTTAGCATTCTTAATATTCTTTAGCCTGCGGACTAAGGGTGTTTCTATAGTCTATAATTCCTTGGCTTTGGTTGAGGCTCTAGTCTGTTTGGGTGCCATCTTGTCGGTTTGGTGGTCTATTTCACTAAGGTATTCTTGGATTTCAGTCATCTGAATGCTCTGATGCTCTCTCTATATGAATTGCGGTGAATGATCCTTCGGTGGTCCAGTATTTATAGGGCACACTTTGGATGTTTTCGTCAATGAGTGTATTAATGGTGGACGTGATGTTCCAACTGGAACACTTGATTGTGCATTAATGGAGAATTGCTTTCGGCGCTCAAGGTCATGAATGCACGATGGGACTATCGAGGTCGTCAGTCGGTGTCGGTTATGAAAATGGTAAATGGCATTATGTCGATGGGAATGATGTCGGTTTTCGAAATGGTAATTTCCTGTCATAGTTTTCTGCATGTAGGGTATTTTTTTTTGGATTTTTAGATTTTTATAGATTTTGGTCTAATTGTTATGGTCGTTATAGGATTTTTTTTTTCACCATGTTTATTTCTAGTTTTTGTAGTGTTTTAGTCGGGCTCCATTAATGAGTTTCCAAAATACTATGCCTTGTAATGTCCTTAGTCAGACTGATCCGTTGGTATGTATCTCTTCGACAACATAGGGTCCCATCCATTCTGTATGGAGATTTTTAGGTTTACCTTTTACTCAACTATTGTATAGTAAAGCAAGGTCTCCTACCAACAAGATTTTGTTCTTAATGTTTCTGTCATGCCATGCTTTTTGTTGTTGTTTCTATATTTCTTGATATTGTATTGCCATTATTTGGTGTTCTTTGATTTTTCTTAGTTGCAATAGTTGGTCCTTTCTTCCTTGTTCGACATCGACATTTAGGATCTCTGCGATAATAGGTGACAATTGTTGGAAGTGTAGTGGAACTACTACTTCTTGTCCATAGACTAGTCGAAAAGGAGTTTGGTCGGTCGAGTGTTTATATGCTATTCTGTATGCCCATAATACTGCAGGTATTTTCTCATCCCAGTCATCCTTATCAACATTACATATTTTGGTGAGTCCTCTTGTTAATGTTTTATTAAATGCTTCAATTGCTCCATTTGACTGAGGATGGTATGTTGTACTCCGACGGTGGTCGATTTGGAACTGGTCGGTTAGGGTTTTGATAGTTCAATTGATGAAGTGTGTTCCCTGGTCGCTAATTATTGTTAGTGGAAATCCAAGTCTGGTGATGATATTCTCATAGATAAACTTGGAAGCTATCTCACTAGAACATGTTTTGATTGGTTTGGTCTCTGCCCATTTAGTTACATATTCAACTGCAGTTATGATATACCTTTCCCCTGTTCTTTTTGCTGGTATAGGGAATGGTCCTATGAAGTCGAATGCCCAAATTTCGAATGTCAAACTTGGGTTTACTGATATCAAAGTAATTTCCATGCTAGGGAGAGGTCGACCTAGTCGTTGACATTTGTCACATTGACTGACAAAATTTTTGCAATCTCTGTGAAGTGTCGGCCACCATAACCCTGACTGTTGGATTTTATTTGTAGTTGTGTCTGCTTGGAAATGTCCTCCTGCAGGTCCATAATGTGCTTCATACATAATGTTGTCTCGTTCATGTTCTATTACACACCTTCTGAGGATGTCATCTAATCTCATTTTGTATGATAATCCATTTATAAGACTGTATGGTACAGCCTTCATAGATAAGATCTGCTTCTTCTTTGTACTCATTCCTTCTAGTGCGTTTCCATCTTCTAAGAACTGGGCTATTTCTTCTAATTCTGCTGGGACTGCTTCTATCTGAAATAGATGTGCATCAGGTAAGTCATCTTCGACTCCTGTCAGCTCCTCTCTAGTGTTGATTTGGGATAAGTGGTCAGGACCAACATTTAACTTACCTGGTCTGACAACGACTTCGAATTCAAATTCTTGAAAGAGAAGTAACCATCGACGAATTCTTCCATGGTGTAGTGGTTTATTGATGAGATAGTTAAGTTCCTGATGATCTGTATAGAATATAAATGGGTTAGCTAGAAGATAATGATGATATTTTTGTAATGCAAAGACCATTCCTAGTGCTTCTCTTTCTGTTGTCGAATAGTTTCTCTCAGCTTTGTTTAATTTTCTGCTACTGTAAACTATAGGATAATCCATTCCATCATCTCCTGGTTGAGTTAAGATTGCTCCTATGGCTAGGCATGATGCATCAATATGAACATGGAATTTGATCGACCAGCTTGGAAACCTTAGGATTGGTGCTTCAACTAGTTTTATTTTTAATTTTTCGAATGATATGTGGCACTCCTTTGTCCAGTTGAACTCTTTATCTTCCCTTAATAGTTATTCAAGTGGATAGGTCATATCTAAATAATATCTTATGAATTTTCTGTAATAGCCTATGTGGCCAAGTAACACCCTAACTTGTTTTGAGTTTACTGGTGGTTTTAGGTCGAGGATAATTTTGATTTTTGCAAAGTCAACCTTAATACCTTCCTTACAGACAATGTGCCCTAATAATATCCCTATAGGGGTGAAAAATATACACTTCTTGATATTTAAGGCTAATTGGATTTGTTGACATCTTTCCAACATAAGTCTTATCCACTTGCAGTGATCCTTTAACATGGAATATATTTTCCAATCATCAAAGTATACAACCATGGCCTTGTAAATATATTCTTGAAATGTTTTGACAACAATTCTAGAAAATACTGCAGGTGCATTCTTTAATCCAAAAGGCATAACCTTGTAAGCAAATGAGCCAAATTCACATACAAATGTTGTTTTTTTCTGATCCTCTTTAGCTATTGGCACTTGCTTATAAACAGAGAATCCATCTGTAAATGAGTAGCATTCATGTCCTGCAACGTCATTTAATATTTCATCTGCATAAGGAGTTGGAAATGGGTCTGTCAGTGTCACTTTATTTAGTTCTCTGAAGTCCACACAAATTCTCAGTTTGGTTGGATCATGTTTATTAGGTTGTAGAACCATTGGACTTGCCCATTCTGATTGGTCAATAGGATAGATGATGCCTGCTACAAGCATGTTATCAATTTCCTTTTTGACTATCTCTTAGAATTTGTGAGCTAGCTTGTATGGCCTTTTCTTCACAGGTCAAACATCAGGTTTAGTGTCAATCTTCATTTCTCCCATTTCATGGACTAATCCTTTGAGGTATTTATAATCTCTAGCAAATACATCTTGGAACTCTTTTAATAAGTTCACTATCTCTGTGGTCCGCTCTTCACTCTAGTAGTCACCAATCTTTGCCATTTTTGGTCGATCATCATTTGAGATGTCGAATTCTCTAGTTTTGACTTTAGAATCTAGCCATTCTGGTGCTTTGGCTTCGTTGATTGATCTACTTCCTTCCTTAAACTATGAGAATATGGCAGGGACGTCAGCTGCAGTCATTTTGTCGGTATCATATTTGTTGGTTGTTTCCACTTTAAGGACTGTACAAATAGATTTGGTCGTTTCGACATGGTTTGATTTCCATCTAAAGATTTTTCCTTCTGTAGTTTCATTTTCTAATTGTAGTCTTATCGACTGTGGTTTTGTCCTGGTTTGTATATTGTTGCATTTCATTGTTTGTCAATTATATTTTAAGGGTTTATTTTCTGTCGGCTGTATAAATTATTTAATCCGTTTTGTTGTTTCGACCAAGTTTTCATTTTGTGGGATAAAGTTAAAATCTTTAATGAAATTTTCTCTGAGTTCATGCCATAAGAATGTTTCACCTATAGATTCTTCTATTTTATACCTTTTTTTTGGTAAGTCGGAGAGGGTTGATGGGAACAGGTGTGTCCATGCTCATTCATCCTTGTATATAAGTTTTCTTCATTCTTTTTCACAGTCTTAATATGATCTTCTGGATTCTGTCCTTGAGTGAATATAGGTATTTGAGCCTATTTGGTTAACTTACTTCCTCCAAACCTTTTGACAAAGTAAGTCAAAGCTGATGTCCAGGTCTGCAATCTTGTCTGATGGGTATCCCACCATCGAGTAGCTTGGCCTGTAAAAGTTTCTACTAGGCTTTGAAGTTGGCCATGGTCACCAATATTTTTGGAAACTTGTTCTATATGCATTACTGTTGATTCTCTTTCCTTGTATCTTGGTATTTGTGTAGTATTTACATTGGTAGTTTTTAAAGTAGGGTATTCCCTGATTTTCTTCTCAAAGATTTTTGGGACAATGGACACTATGAAGCACTATTGGGTGGGCTTTTTCTACACTTTTTGAATAGTCCAACACCCTCTTGCTTGTGTTTTGTAGTTCTTGATCTCCCAATCATATAATTCTATGTTTGAATTATAACCAACTGAGTCTTGGTTACCTAAATGAAGTTCTTCGTAGATATTAGGTTCTGTATAATCTGCATTGTTTTGAATTTGGTAGAGTTGTCGGATGTCGACTTCTTCATGGATAGGTTCAGTCCAAGGTTCTCCTTGAGATGGATGAATAGGTACAAGGACCTTTTGTCCATTTCCTTTTAATTTGATTCTTTCTTTGTCCAGGGATATCGATGCTTTCATCTTTCTACCCCAAGGTCGACCTACTAACACTGGGAAGAAACTGGATTCTTCCTTAGGGTCAATGATTTTGAAGTCAACTTTGGTCGAGATTCCTTTTATAGTTGTGTCAACATTTTTCTAGACTCCAATAGGTTCAATTAGGCCCTGGTCGGCTAGTTTCAGGTATATTCCTAACTCATATAGTCAAGGTCTACCCATTTGTTCCCAAGTGTCATGAGTCATGATGTTTACTTGTGATCCAAAGTCGAGCACTACCTGTCAAACATGGTACCCTTCAATTTCGAGGTCGACGAGTGGGTCGACATCACTTTTGTCTTTTTGATATAAGCTGTAGATATTCTTTGTTTGTTTTTTGGAGTTGTTATGTTTTATTTCACATAGTAAGTCGATGAACTGAGATACTGAGTTGTCTTTTTGTACGAGTTGTATTAATTCTTTTATTGTGTTATGTCGATTGCCGTTAGCTTGTTCCTGTCGTGCAAATTATTTGAATACATTTGTTGCTTCTTTGTATGTTTGTTTTTCTTTAAGTGGATCAGGGTAGACATTTTTCACTTTTATTTTGCTGATTCTTGGGTTATCACTTCCTATGTTTGTCCCTTGTCGGGTTACAATATGAAAATTTTTTGTGTTTATTACATCAGTCTTTTGCACACATGACAAGACATTAACATTTTTCTTTGTATTTATTTTTTCCAACATGGTAGGGAAATCCTATAGTGAGTGATCCCCTACTCCACAAAAATTGAGGTCAGTTCTGTCTTTATATGGATAGTCTGCATACCAATGTCCCTCTTATAACATGTAAAGCATTGGATGGGTCGACGTGGTTGGTTGTCTCAATTTCCAGAGAATCGACCTCGTCCTTCGTAGCCTCCACGTCGATTGTCATACCGGCGCTTGTATCTTCGACCTTCATATCTCTGATTGTTCTGATCATTTGGTAAGTTGTTTTGCTCATTATTTTGTGCTACTACAGTGGTTTGGTATACTGCATGATAATTTTGTCGGTTCTTCAGGTTCAAATGGCAGTCGGCTGTGTTATGATTTTTAGCTTCGCAGATTGCACACCAAGATGCCTTGCCATTCTTCATGTTGAACAAGAAATATTTTGTTGAGTGGTCTCCATGCTCCTGGAAAATGTCACAAAAACATTTCATCTGCACAAATCGAATGTCCTGTCAGCTGTATTCCTGTCGACAGTTGTCTTTGGAATGTCCAACCGTCGAGCACTTTGTGCATCAAATATCTTGATTTTTGAGGTTTAATTCCTTTAAAGACTTATGTACACTCTCAACATGTTCTTCTAGTCTATGATCGGTGGAGTATGCTGGTATGTCCTCATCCATTTCCACTTGAAGAGCTTTTGTAAGCGCATCTTCGTAAGACTTGAATATTTCCAGACTTATGTGTCGGCGGATTTTCTGAGATAAAACTGCAAGAAACCACTGGATTAATAATTGTTCATCTATAACATAGTCCAGTTGGCTAAGAAGGTCTTTCCATCACTTATCATAATCACAGACAGTTTCTCCTGGCTTCTGTGATGTTGTTTTTAGTTTTTTCACTGCCAGATGTTTTGCATCTGGAGTTTTGAAAAATGATAGAAATTACGCTTTGATCTCGGCTTTGGTTGCTCGAGGTTGTCTTTCAGAAAAGGTCATATACCAAGTTAATTCCCTTTTCCTTAAGGCACCAGGGAACTATTCCATCTATCTATATTCATCCGTAACTTGGTTAGCCTCCCAAGTCGACTCACAGATGAACCAGTGTCGTCTGGGGTCCTCATCCCCCTCATATAAAGGAATGTGTGCTAACCTATGACCCATGTCAAAATCACTGTCACTGCTTTCAAGAGGTGGCGGTGGTGGAGGTGGGGGTGGGGGTGGAGGTGGTGAGGTTATTTTCTTATTCCTCTCTATAGAGCTATCGTCAATGGAACTTTCGTCTCTGTCAATTGTTTTTGTTGTTTCATCTTCAACTGGCAGTTGGTTGATTTCGACTTCTTCTGTCAAGTCCAACTGCAGTTACCTGTCCGTAGTTCTGAATCTTCTGTGTCCTCCAAAGTTGTATTTGGCAGGGGGGGTGCTCCTTCATGTGTCGATAAAAGTAAGTGGATACTTCGGTTGGAGGGTACCACTTGAAAGGTAACCCAATTGCCTTCTTCTGGTCGATGAATAATGAGGTGTCTTCTAGTGTATGTCTCGTCGTCTAGTCGACTTTATATACCAAAGTCACCAGCTCCTAGTCGAAGGTCCTCTTCGACAATAGTTTGTATCCGGTAACATGGATTCAATGGAGATAGAGTTGTTCCTTCATGGGGAGCTCTTAATTGGAGAGCTTCTAGCTACTCTATCCACAATTCTTCTTCCGTAGGGACACCTCTTCTTCCATGCCTTCTTCTTGTCAGTCATGACCCGACTCTGGTGGATTTATTTCCTGGTTAGTCACCCTAGTAGTCCTTCCTCTATGCAGCGCTAAGGCTCTTTCTCTTCTTTCTTCCCTCCTTTTTTGTCTCTCTTCCCTCTCTATTTTCTGAATGTCCGACATACCTTTGTGTGATACTATCCTATTGATTTCCCTTTTGGTCAACTTCTCATTACTGGTGAATGGTATCTACTTCTAGGCCACTAGAATCCACTCCACTTTATCCCGACATATGACCAGCTACCCCCCCATAGCCTACCCGACGCTTTTAGAAAGCCCGGATAGTTCGGTCTACTTGCTTAGGAAGTATTCCCACTCCCTTTTTGCAGTGAATTTTTCCCACCTCTTTTGCTTTTATGCCCAGTTAGGGTTTAATGGCGGTCCGTGAAGTGATGGATGAGGTTCAACAATATGACCCACTCCCTTCTCGATTAGGAATTTAAACAACAAGTTAGGTAAGGAACACAGAAATTGCTCAGTGAGGTCTATGTAAAATTTATCCTTGACAGTTTCCACCAAAGTTCTACCTTCTACTGCTTGCTCCTCGTAGAAGTCGTCGGTGATTTTTTTGAACCACTCTGACAAGTTTTTTTTTCCCCCTCGGATCAGTTTTTCTAGCAACTGTTGATCTTTAGTCCCTTCCGGATTTTTCATCCAGGAATTTCTTCAGAAGTTGTGGCACTGATTCTACAAACTTCTCATGTGTTTATATAAACAACCTTGCTTTTGCTTGTTCAGTCATTAATCTGTTTCTTCGTGCATAATTATACAAATAATTTGCAACTTTACATTCCCACCAGTCCTTAATCTCCTGTTCTGATATCATTTGTTTGCATACATCTCAGGCATGTACTACTGGCAACGGAACCAATGTTTTAATATCATAGATCACATAAGGTTACCAATAATACATACCAAAACATACATACATAATAGAGACAAGAGATAAGAACAAATAGGTGAAATAACAAATTATATTAACATGAATGGGTCCATACTATACAGAGAACTGAACCACATTCTCATCTGGCTCAATAGCCTAATATATATGATTTCAAAACAGTTAAAAATAACTACCTATCGGTTCGGTGAACCGACACGACCTTAGGTGGCCGACCTAATCTCTAGTGTAGTCAGCCAACCGACTTAGTTGGCTGATCAACTAAGTCGGCTATCGTTCAAGTCAACTTATCGACTTGCTCCTCCAACAATCATCCGCAAAAATAATTAGAGTTATAATATTCAACACTTGTTGTAGTAAAATATGCTCATGTGGATACCTCAATCATACCCAAATTTAGAGAGGAATACTTCATTTGGCTACCCAAAAATCAGAGATGGAACTTCCACTCACAACCTGCTACTACCACCGAATTTCTACCATAGACATCCACGAAAATAAGAGCTGTGTTTTTCTGCATTTTTCAACAGTGGACTGCTCCTACATTTTCCACAGTCTGCTTCACATGAATTTTCCACAGAAAAACAGTCACAAATTTCAGACCTCTTCTTTAACTCCCATATGCTGCTGCTCCTTCTGCGGCTGCCTCAGAGACCCAAAATTCAGAGCTCCTTCCCACCAAAGTTGTATTTTCAAAATAAGGTTTGATAGGGTATAAATAGTGGTTTTTTCATCTAATTTTATGGAGCCAACTTGTATATGCTTTTATATATTTTTATTTATTAAACCTTGTTTGACTAAGCCGACTTGTATGGGTGGAAAAAAATTATTCGTTAGACTTCAAAAATACAAATCTCTTCAACCGTGAGGAGTTAGGAGACGCTCCATATATCAACGGAAAGGGATTTATGGGGAATTTCCTTCTGTGAAGCTATTGGTTGTGTTCACAGAGTACTTTACTCTCATTTTCTTGAATTTGTGCAGGACATCAAAAATTGACTTCAAATCTCTTGATGTCTGCTTCAAGTACTTTAACAGTAATCAAGGGTTTCTAAGACTATCAAGAGAACAAAAGGATGGGTGAAAATACCACACCTTCAATCACAAGGGTTTCAAGAGCTCTTTTCAAATATTCCATACGATTTTTAAACAAGGTGCTTTCAAGCCCATCACATAGGACTTCATCGTATCATCAAAATATCAAGGACCCCAAGAGTAAGAGTAACATGTGCTTTATTACCATATGAGCTTCTTCAACCTTCAAAAATCTCATCATTAGTGTCAAGGAATTCATCATAAAACCAAACTCCCCAATGGGTGTCAAACATGAGCTTTATAAAGATTGTGGGTAGAAGCACTTCTTCAATGCTTCTTCAAGTGATTCAAGAGCTTCTTCATCATACGAAGGGCATGTGCATGGGTTCCACAACATGCCAATAGCCATGAATTCCTCCAAGGGTATTAAGGTCATCATCAATCAAATAAGGGTCTCCATCCACACATTAAGGTCTCCATAGACATGAGCCACACCATGAGGCCTCCAAGGGCCAAAGTCCATCGTGCCATCACTTGTGGGGTAGATGGGCCTTCTTTTGGGGTACCATGACACCATCAGAGCATAAATGACCATAGAATGGGTCATTAATGCTTCTCCAAGCCATTTAGGGCTTCTCCATCATCTACTAAGGCTTTAGGACCATCTCCAGGGTCTTCAATGTCTTCAGCAAGGTGGCATCTTCAAGATTCATCCTTGTGGGTACAAGGACCTTGTCAACTAGGTACAAGGTGCTTCAAGGCACAAACCCACTCTGTAAGGGATCAAGGCACTGCAGGTGGGACTTGGTGGCATCAATGACATCCCGTGGGGCCACTGCAAGTCCATGTTGGCATCAATGACAATTTCATCAACAATCTCCCCCTTTGTCATTGATGACAACAAATCATGCTCCCCCTGTGAGCATGTTCCCTTTTTGTCTTCATCTCTCCCCTTTTGGCATCAATGGAAAAGGGTGTCCACATGCCTGTGTCTAAAATCTCTGATCACTGCTGACTGCTCCCCCTATTAATATGCATGATCCTAGGACCTGTCTGTATGCCTGGAGTAACCATCCTTTCTCCTTTGAGTCCATTCTCCAACCTCATGAACTCAAGGTGTGTTAAGGTCTTTGAGAGACCTTACACTTGGCTTGCCATATGGTAGCCATCCTCCTTGCTCTGATCAACCTCTCCTATCTGCAACTGCTCATTCTTCCTCATCCATACTTGCTTCTTGGCATCCATGCTTTGAGAATTTGATCCTTCATTTGTACTAGATTTCCTTGATGAGCTATATAGGAAACTTCTCATGTGTTGTTTTTTTGTACTCCAACAATCTTGACCTTTGTGGCCAAGTCCATTGCAACTATAACACCTCATCATGTGACAATATGTAGTAATGTGACCAACATTGTTGCATTTCCAACACCTAACGAAGCTGTTGGAACTTCCAACACTTCTTTGATCAACTTCATTTCTCCATGCCTAAGTGTATCCCTAATTGTAGACAGTTGTATTCTAGTCTTCAAATCTTCTTGTTAATGTATATGAAGTACTCCTTCTTGACCGACTTCTTTGATTAGCACATTCATGGGCTTTGTGTCCAAACCCACTACACATGTAGCATATTAAAGTATGACATATGGCAGCAATATGGCCTTCTTGTTTGCATGTCCAACATCTAACCAAGTTTCTTTGTCTTCTAATATTTCTTCTTCCACAATTTATTGCCTTGTGGCCAAAGTTTGAGCAAGAAAAACAATAGCCATTAAATTCATATTCATACCTTGGACCTTGTTTCCTTCTTGGAGTTGAATATTTGCTTTGAGGAATGAGGTCAGCTTCTTGATGTGTTCTTGAACATTCATCATGCTTGTTATCATGTGCAGGTACATAGGATGCATCCTTAGTCATTGGTGGACCAGCATTTGGGGTCTTTGGAGACCACTTGTCTTCTTCTAGATTGTCTTCTACCTTTCTAAACCCAAGACCAGATTTGTCAAAGGGATACCTTTAGAAATCCAATAATTTATCCAACTTGACAGAGCTACTATTGAACTTCTCATGATGCTTTGATTTTTCAATCTTCTTTCTGAGATTGACCATCTCAAACTCATGCTTCTGATTTGTCACTTCTTTTTCTTCCAATTGATCTCTTAATGATTCTTCTATTATCTTGGCTTCTTCTAGATGAGTTTTTAGATCAAGATTTTCCTCTCTTGCTTCTTCAAGTATTTTTTAATCTTTAACATAGTTCTTTTGTTCTAGGGTTAGATCGATCAAATCAATCTTTAGCTTTTCTTTTTCTTCTTCCTTTTCCTTTAGCAATTTTAGCCAACCTACTCCTTCATGCTTAAGTTTCTTAAGCAACTCCTTTAGTTAAAAATTCTTCTTTTGGATATTATCCATATAATCAAAGGTTGTCATCCCAAACAACTTGTAATCAGATTGATTAACATCAACTTTATTCAAGTACCAATCAGCTCTGAGATCTATGTTGCATACATAGTTTATAATTCTTTGTTTAGCTTTCGACATTGCTTCATCATCATCTACAAGAACCTTCTCAATTTCATCACACAAGCTATCATTATAATCACAAGAGTTCATACCTTTACTGGAGTCCTCTTATTGTTTGTCTTCTTCTTGATTGAGCTCTTTTGGGGGCTTGTCTTCTAATTCCTAATCTGTCTTTTCAGGTTCTGGTCTTGCCTTCTGATAGTCACTCTCCAACTTGAACCATAGGTTTTTTTTCGAAGTGTACTCTCCTACACTTTCCTTCACTGAGCTGGGAAGTCCATCCATGAGGAACTTCAAGGCTGTAGTGTTGTCCTTCTTTGCTTCCTTCTGTGCAGCTGATTTTCCTTTCTTGTTTGATGGAGCGGGTGGATTGATAACAATTTCTCAAATACCAAAATTATTTAGATAAACCTTCATTTTGCTTCTCCAATTGAAATAATCTGTAATATCAAGTATAGGCACATCATTGCTTGATGACTCTTTCGTTTCCTCCATTGTGTCTAAGGATCTCCTTCAAGCTTGCTAGGCTTGTGATGAAGGCCGGCTCTGATACCAATTCTTAGACACTGAGAGGGGGGGTGAATCAATTTAAAGTCAATTTTAAAACTTTTCTTAACTTGTCACAATTAACTACCAATTCATTCTACCAATTTTATAATCATTTCAAAAACATCTTTCACTTGATCATTCACATATCATAAGCATTTGAATCATCAAGAACCATAACACAAAAGACACAACACCATATAATTTTGTAATCTTTTTGTATTAGTTTTGGTCCAGCTACAACCATGAGGTAAAATCAGCACCTATTGATACAAAGAGAACCTACTCTTCATCCGGGACCCTGCCTAGTTTTCTTAGACCCTACTAAGAAGGGTTTGAGGTATCCTAACCTCAAAAGCAAGTCAATCTTGCATTTACAATTTAATATCACTATCTCAACACATTTTCATCACTGTCACATCATACCAGAACTTATCTCTAGCACCTCTTCAATCAGCATCAACATACTATCTCAGTCCTATCATCAGTTGTTCATCATCATTCTGTCCATATCTACAGGCACATCCTTCTAACAATAACCATGAATACATCATTTTGTCCATCAAATTGCTTCCAGCATCATACAATCATCCTTTCTTACTGTTGTACATACACATCATATCAATCTGCTCATCACAAGCACTGCTACTGGTCATCTTCTCATCAACCATTTCATCTACACTACTACAATACTACAAAGTATGCTCTTCAACACTGCTTGTCAAGTCATCAAACATAAAGTTCTGAACATCATCAAGGTTCAGGCTATGTATTCCTCATATAGGGTGTACCTCAACATCATAGTATCCAACATCATCATCATAGGATATTCAATCTAGAAGTTCATCATCAAAGTGCACAACGTATGTCCTCATCATCAAACAATGTCTGTCAAACTGAACATGTCATCAAGGTACCAGAATCACCATCAAGGTCTAGAACGTCATCATAGGGTTTGCATCATCGTATGGTTTTCACCATTATCATCATCTAGTAGTGTATAGAATATCTGGATTATGTATGCACCATCATCATTATTCAGTACATCATCAAATCGTTGTCTTAGTGTATTGTACACACACCACTCTATACTTAGCTATGTATGCATCATTTATCATCACAGTGTTCAGTATCATATTATCATATCTTGCTTATACAGTTTCATAGAATAATGAATTTCATACACATCACTAAAGTGCACAACGTATGTCTGCATCATCAAACAAGGTCTGTCAAACTGAACATGTCATCAAGATACCAGAATCACCATCAAGGTCTAGAACATCATCATAGGGTTTGCATCATCATATGGTTTTCACCATTATCATCATCTAGTAGTGTATAGAATATCTGGATTATGTATGCACCATCATCATTATTTAGTACATCATCAAATCATTGTTTTAGTGTATTGTACACACACCACTCTATACTTAGCTATGTATGCATCATATATCATCACAGTGTTCAGTATCATATCATCATAGCTTGCTTATACAGTTTCATAGAATAATGAATTTCATACACATCACTATAGAAGATCTTCACTATGTGTACATATTATGCATACTTACCATCATCATATTGTATATGTTCATAGGCAGTACATCAATCATCAACATCATACATGATTGTTCATACACCATTGCATTCTTCACTATTGTATATCACTTTCAGGTCTTGACTGTGTATGTGTTAAGTACACATCATCATCATCAATAGTTTGTAGGATAGCATACATACCTTGACCTTGAACTATGTATACATTATCATACCTGTCAAGAGAATGTCTTGATCAAACTTCAAATGGCTGCCTTAAAGAAAATAGTCAAACCATCATAAACCCTTCATGCATTGACTATGTAAAACTGAGCTATATGTTGACCCCTTTTTTTGTTTTGGACAATTCTAAGTTGTCTCAGTCTGCAACATTTCAGACTATTTTAGGCCTACAACTTTCGAACCTGAGTAGCCTCAATCCTCCTATATATGTCCTCAGTCCACAGTGACCTCAATTGCAATTTTTATGTGTTTGCTACACTTTACACCCTGAGAACTTTGGAATGTCAAAATTGGTTGTTGCTTAGGAAACTGGATTGGCAATGCGAAGTGTACCTTTCAAACCTCATATTGTGTTGTATGCTATGAAATACCTTTCCACTCAAATTCGGATGGCCTGAAGTAAGTCCTAGAAGGACTGTTATGTGCTAGGGTAATCCCTAGCTAAGCTGTGTTATGTCCTTACTGCTGCCAGCGAACTCCTTCATATTGTCATCGATGGGATAGATCAATATCCAAAAATGTTATGTAACAACAAGAGAATTTCAACAGGCAGCCTTATATGACTATTACCAAAATTATGAGCATATATAAACTTCAAAAACTAGTTGTTGTCACAGTCAGAGCTTGATCATCCACAAAAAAATTAGAGTTATAATATTCAACACTTGTTGTATTAAAATATGCTCATGTGGCTGCCTCAATGATACCCAAAATTCAGAGAGGAATACTTCATATGGCTGCCCAAAAATCAGAGATGGAACCTCCACTCACAACCTGCTGCTACCACCAAATTTTTACCACAAACATCCATGAAAATAAGAGCTTTGTTTTTCTGCATTTTTCAATAGTGGACTGCTCCCGCATTTTCCACAATCTGCTTCACATGAATTTTCCACAAAAAAACAGTCACAAATTTCAGACCTCTTCTTTAACTCCCATATGCTGCTGCTCCTTCTGCGGCTGCCTCAGAGACCTAAAATTCAGAGCTCCTTCCCACCAAAGTTGTATTTTCAAAATGAGGTTTGATAGAGTATAAATAGTGTTTTTTTCATCTAATTTTATGGAGCCGACTTGTATATGCTTTTATATATTTTTATTTATTAAATCTTGTTTGACTAAGCCGACTTGTATGGGGGGAAAAAAATTATTCGTTAGACTTCAAAAATACAAATATCTTCAACCGTGAGGAGTTAGGAGACGCTCCATATATCAACAGAAAGGGCTTGACAAGAAATTTCCTTCTATGAAACTCTTGGTTGCATTCCTAAAGTACTTTACTCTCATTTTCTTGAATTTGTGCAGGACATCAAAAATTGACTTCAAATCTCTTGATGGCTGCTTCAAGTACTTTAGTGGTAATCAAGGGTTTCTAAGACTATCAAGAGCACAAAAGGATGGGTGCAAATACCACACCTTTAATCACAAGGGTTTAAAGATCTATTTTCAAATATGTCATACGATTTTTATACAAGGTGCTTTCAATCCCATCACATAGGACTTCATCGTAGCATCAAAGTATCAAGGACCCCAAGAGTAAGAGTAACATGTGATTTGTTACCATATGAGCTTCTTCAACCTTCAAAAACCTCATCATCAATGTCAAGGACTTCATCATAAAACCAAACTCCCAAATGGGCATCAAACATGAGTTTTATAAAGCTTGTGGGTAGAATTACTTCTTGAATGCTTCTTCAAGTGATTCAAGAGCTTCTTCATCATATAGAGGGCATGTGCATGGGTTCCACAACATGCCAATAGCCATGAATTCCACCAAGGGTATTAAGGTCATCATCAATCACATAAGGGTCTCCATCCACACATCAAGGGCTCCACACACATGATCCACACCATGAGGCCTCCAAGAGCCAAAGTCCATCATGCCATCACTTGTGGGGTAGATGGTCCTTCTTTTGGGGTACCATGACACCATCAGAAAATAAATTACCATATAATGGGTCATTAATGCTTCTCCAATCCATTTAGGGATTCTTCGTCATCTACCAAGGCTTCAGGACCATCTCTAAGGCCTTCAATGTCTTCAGCAAGGTGGCAACTTCAAGATTCATCCTTGTGGGTACAAGGACCTTGTCAACTAGGTACAAGGTGCTTCAAGGCACAAACCCACTCTGTAAGGGATCAAGGCACTACAGGTGGGACTTGGTAGCATCAATGACATTCTATTGGGCCACTGCAAGTCCATGTTGGCATCAATGACAATTTCATCAACATCCTCTACCTCTACTGTTAGAATATGAGCCCCAACCTCAAAATGTTGCTGCTCTGAATTGCACATCCGGAGTATGTGCTCTAGAAACCACTCATGTGATACCATACTAGGAGTTCGGAATAATTTTAGGAGCCCACAATCTCGTAATACAGCTATGCAACCTGCATTCCTTTCAGCAAAAGTTTCATCATTGTCATGTTGTCTTTCTTTCCATATCACCATGTTTGATCAGCAAAAACCTACCAAAAACAATCATAACACGTATTAGAATCATCCTTAATCATTTAAATGCAAAGAAAGGATCTATTTTTTCTTGTGTTATCAATTTTAAATATTCACAGCCGGCACCTCCTGTGAGCCTTGTTTTCGATGTGGTTCTAGTGAGGTACCACGTATCCCACAAGAGATAAGCATGGTGCATGTTCCCATGGTTTTAGGGCTTGCCATACAGGCCCAAAACCCCATAAAAAATCAAAATTAAGACTATGAAAAGGAATAGTAGGGTTTTAACTGTTACCTGGAACTAACGATGCTCCAAACCGACAATGGAAACTCCCGATATCAACAACTGAAGGTCTGACTAGGAAAGTGCTCCACATGTTCTCCACTATGGGTAAATAGTAAAATGATTTGATTTTTCACTATTTACATGACTTTTATATACATTTTTTGGTTTCACATGCTATAGTTTTGATTTAAAATCATTTATTATTCGAATCTTATCTGTTGTAATCCCTTAATGTTAGTTGTCAAGGAATTTAACACTTTTTTTGAGTCGTTGTAGGATAGAAGAATAGTAGCAGTAAAGTCTTGGGAGTTCATTTTTTACTTTTTCGCACTACCATGAAACAGAAAAAGTCGATGAGTGTTTGTTACGACCCTTTGGTCACGCTCTTTAAACCGAGTATCAAAGGTCCGAGTCCATTTCCAATTCTTTCCCGCCTTGTAAAAACTGACATTTTGTAATGAAACCCCATGGAGTCTTCTTTCAACTCTTTTCAGGCTCCTTAAACACGAAAAGATCATCGATTCCGTTTTCGATTCTTTCTAGGCTTGTAAAAATTGACATTGTGTAAAGAAACCTCATGGAGTCCTCTTTAAACTCTTTTTAGGCTCCCTAAATACGAAAAGATTGTCGAGCGATATTATCTTCTTCATGCTCGTTAAAGCATTTGAAGAGTCATCCTTTCGACGGTAGGTTATCTCTTTTTCAGTTCGGATGGACTATTTATGAAAAAGGAACACTCCAACCAACCATGACTGGAAGAGTTCCTTAAGGTATTATTTTACACTTTTTCGGGCCTTAGGGACTAAATCATATGAAAAAGGACCCCTTTGGAGTCTTCTTCCATGGTCATTCAAACTCCCTAAACATGAACAATACTGAGTTTTCCTTCATAGGACTCCTTAAATTAAACGTTGAGAGACCCATTTTGGGAATGAGCCCCTCCTCTCTCAGGTTCATAAAACATATGATTTTGGACTTGTCTTTAGACAAGCTATACCGAGTGTTTGTTACCCTATTTGAACTCGTAAAACTGAAAAGAGGCACTCATCAATAATGATGGGGAAAATAGGAAGGGAATCATTTTGTAAATAAATGGCAGTAGTTTGTCGTTACCTTTGAACATGGCACTTGTCTGCATTTCATGTCATTCAATTGGGTATTCAGGTGATCCCCATGACAATCCACTTTCATGAGTCATGCCACTCCTTTGAGTCTTTCAAAAGAATGCATTGTCCATTGTTGCATCGTGATTTTGTCCCATTTAGTCATGCTGCCAAGTCTTTTGGCGTGCCACCTGATGTTCAAAGGGAAGTTGAAGAGGTTTTTTCCTCTGCAGTCAAAACAGTCTTTGTATTGGTACTTTGATTCACTCATATGGTTACTACATTTACATAATTCGATAAATATGTTTTGAGTTTTGTGTCGTCGATGTGGGACTCATCATGGCCCTCCTTTGACGAGACTATTTTCGTCGACATCAGCTCATCATCTGGAAAATAGTCTTAGAAAAAAAAACTTAGTACCTTGATATCTGTATGCCTCAATGACATATTCTCTTACTCTCGACATAGTTTCACATATTTGACCTTTTATCGATAGAATCGACTGGGTGTTTGACATCAGGACATCTATTCACACTCAGTAGATTGTACTAGGGTACCTTGGGAGTCATTGACATCAATGGTGATCTCCCTCGCACTTGTTAATGGTTCACATCATTGGCTGGTAATCAAGTGGTTTCTACCATGTTCAACTTTAGATCATTGTAATCACATGGATAGAATCGTACTTTGTGGAAGATAAGATGAAGACCCTGGGTATTTGTTTATAGCACTCATTGCTTTTCCCCAGGTTGCGATGGATTTTTGTATATCTAGCATGGATCCACATTTGTATAGTCGTGGCTATGCTCAAATTTGTGTCTGTATGACATAGATCTATGTTGTATGTCTAGTAGCTATGTCCAATTTTGAGTCCTCTATCACATGGATCTACGTTGTATTCTAGTATCCATGCTTGTTTATTCATCCCATAGATCTACCATGTATTGGTCTGCAGCCATGAGTTGGTTACTTATGTCTACGAGTCAAAAATAATGATGTACTAAATATTCCTACTTGACGACATGCTCTGATCGAGATGACATTTTCACCTCGAAGTGACAACTTGTTCTCTCAAAGCTCTTGTTTATCATATCCCTCTAAGACTCACGCTTTAGGGGGCATTCTGTTATACCCAAATCCTGTCACCACCATGTGATAAGACCTTTGACTTACCTATTTGACCTTAATCCCAGCACTCTGAGTGGAAACCCATGCTTGTTTGTCAATTCTACATGAAAATACTCAGCACCGCACTTTCCCTGTGAACAATGAGTAGTACCTTGCTCGCACCGCCTTCATCCTATTTTCCATAAGTGGTGCCACCACCTGTGGCCTTTGGTCCATAAGCCTTTCTCATCTAAACTACTTTGTCATAAGAGGAGGAAAGAGGTACCCTAGGTAAAATGGGAAAAAGAGAATTTCTCGAGGCTTCTAGATCATGATCTTTGTGTCCTCCCTTATCCCTATCATTGTGGGTCAGTTGACCTAGAGATCCCTCGTCATAGGATCTTAGAGGCCACCTCATCCATAAATATCTCAATCATTCCTATCCATTGAGCCTTATAAATACAAGCTCATGTCCATGGTTGAGGGGGAGAACTATAGAGGTATTTTTATGCTGTTGGATTAACCACTTGACCCAAGCCATTGGAGAGCATAGAGAGCAAAGTTGGAGCTTATGGGGATGAAGTGTTGGTCTCATAGAGATGCATGTTGACACTAAGGCTTAATTGGTTGTAAACTTCTCCATTCATCTTAATGCAAAGTTGATTTCCGTCCCACATTACTGTTGTTTTGATTTCGCATGTAAATGTTGTTAGATTCCTTAGTCACTAACATGGATAAGTAGAAGATATTCTAGTAGCTTTGATGTGTTTGCATGTTTGATCTGGTTGCAGGTACACAAGTTTACTATCGAAGCAACATTCCAGGTGTCTACGACATCCAGGGAGGGTCTTCATCCTTTGTTGTTCACTCATTTGTTATGGATCTGAACCATTCAAACCAGAGGAACAACTTCTATCCACTGAAGGTGAAATATTCTTGGTTACATTTGTATCCTCCTTCTCAAAGTGTGAAACACACATTGGTTAGTGCGTAATGATTCTTTGCATTTCGTAAGGATCAAGGCTGCAGTTTCTTGCCTCGGCTCAATGTCATTATTCCCAAGTTTACAGAAGATGATATCAAGAATATGATTAATGTAATTTGGAAGCAATGTGGTCTTAGAATTTAAATTCCATCAATTTTAGATTTATGGAAAAATCATGGAATGCCCTTTTGTTGAGTGGCCTCTTTCTCTTGATGGTGAATCCTAACCGTGGTTATGTGAACCTGTGGCATTCTCAGTGATGTTGGAGATTTGTGTGGGGTTTAGACATTGTATTGAAGAGATGGTTATGCAGTGACTGTCATCTCCATATTATGTATTGAATACCTGTAATCTAGATTAAAGAGATGAGACTGGAGCTAAGATTGTCCATTAAATGTGTGGATCCTAGTCTGTTTCTATTGTTGCATTAAACTTTTTCTTCCTTCCATCATTTTCAAAACTGTATGCAGTTGCTACATGTTGTGGATACTAGAATGTGGAGTTATTTATGCTCACACGCGAGATGTGAGACCATTTTGTAGTCATTTCTACATCATGAAGAGACAATACCAGTGTTGAGGAGAAATATTTTTTTAACTAAATGGTGCCTTTCATTTACTTCACTGGTGTGCTACAGTTTCTTGCCTTGGTGTGGACTCTCTCTTCACCTTTCACTAAAAGGTATTATGTTAAGTTTTGTGCGGGATTTTTTTTAGCTCTAAAAGCATTGTATGTGAGCCCTAGTTTATGGTCTAAAAGACACCTTTGGATACTGACACACCAATGTTTACAATCATACAAGATAAATTGTATATATGCAGGCTTTAGAATGGTTATTGGGTCTTCTTGTTTCATGTTATGATGTGGCTTGAGTTATTTACCTTCAAATATTATGGTGTAACTTATATGACCGCTAGATTTAATGTGACCTATTTGAAATTGCTGCAGGATGGGTCTCTTAGAGAGTATTGGAGAATATTCCTTTTGTAAAAAAGGTGGCATAGACATAGACCTACACCTTCCTTCTATCTTCCAAGACATTTTTAAATTGCAGGCATTGTGAGGAAAATTTGTATTTGGAATTTAGGTTCTTGGAATATGAGGGAAAGGTGTCATTGTTTTGTAATATCATAATGTTATAAATCTTCCATAGTATATTTGGTACTAGTTTGGTGTGCCCATTTAAAGGATCAAAGAAATTTTACCATTGTTTCTACATCTTCTCCAAAAGAAGAGGTTTCCATAACTTAAGAAATCATGTAGAGCATCATCAAAGGACTCCACTCAGAACATTGTGAGGCATGCATTTTCAAAGATCAATAGTTTCACATTTAGTTGTAAATTACAAACATTTATTTTTGTAAGTTCTCATGTATTTTTTTGTACTTAGAATTGTAGTATTGTATGTATCAAAATCACACTGTGTTGCATTGAATTTGGGGGCACTTTTGGTTGAACCCAACACCCTTTTCAATTTTTGGGTTGAAGACATAATTGTTGAATGTTTGTAAAAGGGTGTACTTGCAAGAATCCCTTAGTTTATTGATTGATTCAATTTGGACCTACCTACACAAGGAGGCCTCACACAATCTTCATAATGTGTCAAACTGAAGAAATATTAGAGTCAATAAATACTCTAATACGTATTGGTGTACATGGCTCAATCACAATTAGTAAAGAAACTCTACAAATTGTTATCACTCATTTGTAGGATTAGAAACCAAAAGAGGAAAATGTACAACAAAGGAATCAACATTATGAACTAGTGTTTGTTCAGAACAACCCTCTCTTTCAAGATAATTCATATAAAATGCTAGCACATGACCAAAATAGTGAAATATTTTCATAAGATGTACAACAAGTTTATAGTTCAAGATATCAACATCGTGATTGAGTTGGCCATATGAAAGATCAGTGCTGTCATCATAATCCATGTTAGCATTGTCGGGAAGCATAACCATTCTTTAGATAGATATTTGAAACTTAAGAAATCTGCAATATTAAGACTTATAGTAGAAAATTGTATTCCTTATTATCTTATACCTGATAGGGAGGACATCATGAATCGATAAATTAGATTCAAGTTTTGAAGCCTTGTCAATCTAACAGCAAGTAGTCACAAACTTCTTCAAGCGAGCATGATCCACAGCGAGTTTTAAATCCTGGATTCATAGTTGTAGCTAGAAGTAAGAAGAGAGCCATGCTCTAGAGTACTCATGAGTTCATGGTATTATGTTTCTATTTTTGACACTCATAACCACTAAGAGAGTTTACTCTCCTTGTGTTGTTCCTGACAGGGGGGAATGATAGATCATCATAAACAAGCAATAGAGAACAACTGATCCTGAATCAAGATAGTGCCATGTTTAACAAAGCTCCATATTTTGTTGTTAGCTTAAAACCTCTCATTTAGAAAAAGACTTCATCTTCTACTATGCATCAGATGGTGGTCCCCAAACCACTGATTTCCAGATAATTGTTGATCCTTTGTGTTGATTTGCTTGGTTTGATCATGGAATCTAAGTTTCTTGACCAACTTGATTGTAGAAGTATTGTATATCAATAAGGGAGTGGAGTTCTCTTGTTTCTCCTGAAAATATTCAAGTATCTTCATGACCCACACAATCTCCTTTGTTTCTTTAACAATGGCTACATATCCTTCCTCTGTTGTCAAACCTATTGGAACTCACTGTTTGCAAGATCTCCAAGAGACAACTATGATCCAAGACTCCTAAGGTAGCTAGAAGTACACACTCCTATCTCTTTTTCAATATTAAAGTCTAAATCATAGTACCCTATAAGTTTGAATTCATCCACCTTAGAATACTTAAGTCCCCTTCAAGTATCTTAGAACCCTCTTAGCTGTTATATTTTTTAAATTTAAGCTAGCATTATCTTAAGATCTTTAACTGAGAGAATAACAAGCACAGAAATCAAACATAAGAGACAATAGACACAATGATTTTCCTCGGGGAAACCATAAAGGAGAAAACCCCGCAACTTCCTCAGAGATAGAATCAGCACCAAAAGTAAAACCCAAAAACAGTAAAATGATATTTCGACAGTAGTAGTCTCTCTCTCTCTCTTGTCCCAGCTTATTCTTTCTCTCTCAGTTATGCACTACAACTAAGTGTGAGTGAATTTGTGATAAATAGAGAGGCTCACTCTCTATTTATACTAATTCCCAACTTGACAATAACTCACTAGGGCCGACTTCTCTAAGAGATTCTAATAGCCCTAGGGCCCCACAACTGCGGGGACTTTAACCCTAGATCAATAAGGAGGGTTACAGTCTATGACTTTACATGACTTGTTTACATTATTGAATCTCCTGATAGGAACATCAGGGCATGACATGACACAATTAAATTATAGATACTTCCTAAAATAAACATCGGGGTACAATACATAAAATATACAAGTTAATATATTCTGAAGTTACAAATACATCAACAAACCCTCTTAACTAGGAAGGTATTCTCTCGACACAATTTATCAGCACAATTCTTCTTCTCTGTATCATCTGGATCGTCATCAATCTATCTTCATATTCAATTCATCTTCATTTCTGGATCTGGATCATCACTGGATCTAGATCATCATTGGATCTGGATCATCACTGTTGGATCATCATCACAGGTGCTATCTCTCGATTCTTCTCATCATAGGAAGTTCTACAAAGACAGCCCTTTTTCATGCTGGTTGTAGGCCTAGCCTCCATGTAGGTCTTCTTCAGCACTTATATCTGACCCTTAGTCAGAACGGCCCACCCAACACTTACATGTGACCATGCGAGGAACACATCCAGCATACATGTCAGAAAGGAACTCCCAGCACTCACATCTGACCATGGAAGGAACAAATCCTGAATCCATGTCAAAAAGGCCCAGCACTCACATCTGACCATGAGAGGAACCAATCCAGCATTCATGTCAAAAAGGTTCTGCACTTACATCCAACCATGTAAGGAACCAAACCAGTATACATGTTGAAATGGATCTGCACTTACATCTGACCATGCGAGGAACCAATCTAGCATACATGTTGAAAAGGCTCTGCACTTACATCCGACCATGTGAGGAACCAATCTAGCATACATGTCGAAAAGGATCTACACTTACATCTGACCATGCGAGGAACCAATCCAGCATACATGTCGAAAGGGCTCTGCACTTACATTTTACCATGGGAGGAACCAATCCTACATCCATGTTAGAAGGGCCCTACACTTAGTACATCTGATGGGAGGAACCAATCCTACATCCATGTCAGAAGGGCTCTCAGACTCATCACTTCCCTTTGGAGGGAATGTCAATCTGGAGAACACCAAGCTTCTCCTTGAATTACTCAAAATTTACTTTGGCTAATGGCTTGGTCAACACATCAGCTATTTGTTCATCTATTGCAACATACTGGAGCTTTACTGCTCCTCTCTACACCATATCCCTGATATAGTGATATTTGATCTCGATATTCTTTGACTTGTCATGGAATACTGGGTTATTCGACAACTTCACACAACTCTAGTTGTCGCAATATATACAAGTAGAATCTAACTGGAGATCAAACAAATCATACAGTAGCTTCCTTAGCCATACTGCATCACAACTAGCTGAACAAGCTATGACATACTCTGCTTCAGCTGTACTCAGTGCCACGCAAGACTGTTTCCTTCTAAGCCAAGATATCACACATGATCCCATACTAAAGCAACACCCTAAAGTGCTCCTCCTATCGATGGCACTACCTGCCCAATCTGAATCAACATAACCCTCCAGGTTAATCTTTTGATTCACCTCATACTTGATCCCATGATAAATTGTACCCTTTAGGTAACTCAAAATATGTTTTGCAGCAATCAAGTGAACATGTCTAGGATCTATCAGGAACTAGCTCAATGTGTTCACAGCAAAGAAAATATAGGGTCTTTTATTCGTCAGGTACATCAAGGACCCAATCATCTCACGATACATCATAGCATCAACCGACTCTGATGAAGCATTACTTGAAATCCTCAAGTTTGATGCCATAGGTGTGGTCATGGCCTTGCGGTCCATCATCCCGAACCTATTTAGGATCTCTATTGCATACTTCCCTTGTCCCAGGGAGATTCCATTCTCATTATACCACACCTCCATGCCTAGAAAGTAGTGCAGCATCATACCCAAGTCGTTCATCTCAAACTCAACAGCAAGCTTCCTCTTTGTATCAGCAATCAACCCATCTTCACCTGTTACAGACAGGTCATCTACATACAGTAGGAGTATCACTGGGTTCCCTTCTTCAACCTTGTAGTAAAGGTTGGAATCTGCTTTACTCTTGGTAAAGCACAAACTAGATAGGAAGCCATCAATTCTGTCGTACCATGTCCTGGGTGCATGTTTCAATTTCTTCAATTTACACACATGATACTCCTTGTCATGTGTCTCAAAACCGAGTGGCTTCTACACATAAACTTCCTCTTATACTACACCATTCAAGAAAGTAGTCTTGACATCCATTTGGTTTATCTTCCATTTCATTATTGCAGCCAGAGAAAGTATCAATCTGATAGAAGTGTATCTAGCTACAAGGCAAAAGTCTCTTCATAATCTATACCTTCTTTCTAGGAGAAGCCACGAGCCAGAAATATTGCTTTATATTTCTCTATGCTACCATCTACAGCATGCTTGATCTTGTAGATCCATTTGGAAGTCACGATAGACTTCCCCTCTGGTATTGGGACAACATCCCAGACATCATTCTTCACAATCGACTGGTACTCCTCGATTATAGCATCCTTCCATTCTTTCTTCTCTATCGCTTTTTCATAGTTGGAAGGTTCTTTATCAATGAAGTCACACAATAGTGCTACATAGTTGGAGCAGGACCTGGTTCTTTTTCTCTCCCTGTGCACTTCTTCTGGATCCCCATATCTTTCTGCACCTTGGATAGCTTTTGGTACCCATGCAGGTTTCCTCTTGTTATGATTCTTCTCTTGGGGTGGATCTATAGGTTCCTGGGGTTCTTCTATTTCTCGATCTTCATCTTGATTTGCATCATTCATAGTTGTATCTTGAATTCTGGGTACTTTTGTTTCTTCATAGTCTTCAACTGGTCTCTTTCTGGATTTGTTGTAAGCTAAATCTTCGTCGAATGTTACGTCTCTACTTATGTCAATCTTCTCGAATGCTGGGAAGTATATTCTGTAATATTTCAAGCTTTCATTGTATCCCATAAATATACCCTTATTTCTAGAAGGATCTAACTTTGACCTCTTTTCTTTTGGAATGTGTATGTACATTGGATAGCCGAATATTCTGAGATGGCTGACTTCTGGTTTCTTGCCAGAGAAGACTTCTTCAGATGTCTTGTTCTCAAGTACTTTATGCGGAGTATGGTTCTGTACATACACAGTTGTTCTAGTAGCTTCTTCCCATAGATGCATAGGAAGATCTTGATCATGAAGTGTTATAATTTTATCATTTAAGCTAGCATTAACTTAGGATCTTAACTGAGAGAATAACAAGCACATCAATCAAACATATGAGACAATGAACACAAATATTTTCCTCGAGGAAACCATAAAGGAGAAAACCTTGCAAATTCCTCAGAGATAGAATCAACACCAATAGAAAAGCCCCAAAAACAGTAAGATGATATCCCGATAGCAGTAGCCTCTTTCTCTCTAGCCCCAGCAACTTCTTCTTCCTTAGCTATGCGCTACAACTGAGTGTGAGTGAGTGTGTGATAAATAGAGAGGCTCACTCTCTATTTATACTAATTCCGGACTTGACAATGACTCACTAGGGCCGAATTCTCTAGGAGAGTCTAATAACCCTAGGGCCCCGCAACTGTGGGGACTTTAACCCTTGAACAATAGGAGGGTTACCCACAATGACTTGACATTACTTGTTTACATTATAGAACCTCCCAATAGGAACATCAAGGCATAACATGACTCAATTACATTATAGATACTTCCCAGAATAAACATCGGGGTACAATACATGAGATATATAAGTGAATATACAAGTGAATGTATTCTGAACTTAGAAATACATCAACACTCCCTCTTAACTAGGAAGGTATTCGTTCGACAAATTTTTCAGCACTAGTATTCTTCTCTGTATCGACTGGAGCATCTCGTCATCTTCATCTTCAAGTTGTCTTCATCTTCAAGTCTTCTTCATCTTCAAGTCATCTTCATCTTCAATTATTCTTCATCTTCAAGTCTTCTTCATATTCAAGTCATTTTCATCTTCAAGTCTTCTTCATCTTCAAGTCTTCTTCATCATGGGATCTGGGTCATCACTAGATCTGGATCATCACTTGATCTAGATCATCATCAATTATGGATCATCATCACTACTAGATCATCATCACTATATCATCATCAAATCTAGATCGTCAATTGATATAGATCATCATCAAGTCTAGATCATCATCACATCTAGATCATCACTTGATCTGGATCCTCATCAAGTCTGGATCATCATCATTGGTGCTATCTCATAATGGTGCTATCTCTTGATTCTTCTCATCACAGGAAGTTCTAAAGAGCCAACCCTTTTTCATGCTGGTTGTAGGCCTAGCCTTCATGTAGGTCTTCTTCAGTGCTTATATCTGACCCTAAGTCAGAATGGCCCACCCAGCTCTTACATCTGACCTCATCTTGTCAAAAAGGCATGCCCAGCACTCACATCTAACCTTATCTTGTTATAAAGGCCCGGCACTCACATCTAACCATGTGTAAACACATTTCACTAGAATGGCTCAGCACTTATATCTAACCATGTGCGAACACACCGCATCAGAAGGGCTCTACACTTACATCCAACCATGTGCGAACACACCACATTGGAAGGGCTTTGCACTTACATATAACCATGTGCGAACACACCACATCAGGAGGGAGTTGCACTTATATCTGACCATGTGTAAACACATCGCACTAGAATGGCTCTTAGTCCGAGACTAGGAATTCCTGGTAACTGACCAGGTGCCTCCATTCTCCCATAGAATGGAATCTCAACACCAAGATGAGTATCCTAGTAACTGACCAGGTGCCTCCATTCCAAGAATTCCATTTAACACTTATATCTGATCATGTAGGAACCAATCCTATAGTCACATCAGAATGGCTCAGCACTCGCATCTGACATGGAAGGAACCACACCTCTCACCATAACAAAATGGCTTAGCCCTTACATCTGACCATGGAAGGAACCTAATCCTCTCACCATGTCAGAATGGCTCTAGGTATCATCATTTCCCCTTGGAGGGAAACTTGATCTAGAGAACACCAAGCTTCTACCTAAAGTACTCAAACTTCACTCTGGCCAATGGCTTCGTCAACACATCATCTATCTGTTCGTCTGTCGTAACATACTGGAGCTTCACTGCTCCTCACTACACCATATCCTTGATATAGTGATACTTGATCTCGATATGCTTTGAGTTGTCATGGAACACTCAGTTCTTCGACAACTTTAGACATCTCTGGTTGTTGCAATATATACAAGTAGCATCCAATTGGAGATCAAATAAATCAGACAATATCTTTCTCGGCCACACTGCCTCGCAACTAGCTAAACAAGCTGCGACATACTCTACTTCAGTTGTACTCAGTGCCACACAGGACTGCTTCCTACTAAACCAAGAGATCACACCTGATCCCATACTAAAGCAGCATCCTGAAGTGCTCTTCCTATCGATGGCACTACCTACCCAATCTGAATCAACATAACCCTCCAAGTTAATCTTCTAATTCATCTCGTACTTGAGCCCATAATCAACTGTATCCTTTGGCACCTCATAATATTCTTTGCAACAATCAAGTGAACATGTCTTAAATATGTCAAGATCTGGCTCAAGTTGTTCACAACAAAGAAAATATATGGTCTCGTGTTTGTTAGGTACATCAAGGACCTAATCATATGACGATACATCATAGCATCAACCGCTTCTGATGAAGCATCACTCAATAGCTTCAGGTTCGATGCCATAGGTGTGGTTATGACCTTGCATTCCATCATCCCAAACCTCTTCAGGATCTCTACTGCATATTTCCCTTATCTGAGGAAGATTCCATCCACATTCTGCCACACCTCCATGCCTAGAAAATAGTGCATCATACCCAAGTCTTTCATTTCAAACTCGACAGCAAGCTTCCTCTTTGTATCAACAATCAACCCATCCATACTTGTTACAAATAGATCATCCACATACAATAGGAGTATCACTGGGTTACCTTTTTCAACCTTGTAGTAAAGGTTGGAATCTGCTTTACTTTTGGTAAAGCCCAAACTAGATAGAAAGCCATCAATTCTGTCGTACCATGTCCTGGGTGCCTATTTCAAAACATACAGGGATTTATTCAATATACACACATGAGACACCCTATCATGTGTCTCAAAACTAAGTGGCTGCTCCACATACACTTCCTCTTCTACTACACCATTCAAGAAAGCAGTCTGGACATCCATCTGGTGTATCTTCCATTTCATCACTTTAGCCAGAGCAAGTACTGATATGATGGAAGTGTATCTGGATATAGGTGCAAAAGTTTCTTCATAGTCTATTCCTTCTTTCTGGGAGAAGCCACAAGCCATGAAGCCATCTGTAACATGCTTAATCTTATAGATCCATTTGGAATTTACAATGGACTTCCCTTCCGGTCTTGGGACAACATCCCAAACATCATTCTTCATGATTTATTGATACTCTTCGATCATAGCATCCTTCCATTCTTTTATTTATGCTCGTTCTTCATAGTTGGAAGGTTCTTTATCAATAATGTCACATAGCATGGCTACATTACTGGAGCAGGACCTAGTTGTCTTCCTTCCTCTGTGTGTTTCTGTTGGCACAGGGATTTGAGCCCC
Organism: Pseudotsuga menziesii; assembly: GCA_001517045.1. NCBI lineage: Eukaryota > Viridiplantae > Streptophyta > Pinopsida > Pinales > Pinaceae > Pseudotsuga > Pseudotsuga menziesii. The sequence goes on along the minus strand of LPNX010363132.1, from coordinate 106,006 downwards.
CAAGGTCGAGCAAGGGGAGGTCGCTCCTGGGAAATAGTAGAACCACTTTAGAATATGCCTCTAGCCCTGTGCAGTCAGAGAGGGATCTCTCATTTGTCACCGGAGTCCACTCCACATAAGATTTTCAATCTCGTGTGTCACCAGAGTCTACTCCGCATAGGATTTTCAATCAGCATAATCAGGGGGCTAGGATCCTGAATGGGGAAAAGTATGTTGAGGAAAGGAGTATGGTGGGATTATCGGGGGCAAGGGACCATGGGAAAATGGAGTCAAAACCTGCGTAAGAAGCTATTACAAAGGGAAAGAATGACATGGAGTTGCAAACAGAGACAAGATAACTATTGATCTCCCATTCAGGAGATATTTAGCGAGCGATTAGAGGACAAGAAGGGACAATCCATCGCATGGAGCACCAGCAAGATGGATTCCATGCAACTTTAGAAGAAACATTGATAAATGCCCGGAACAATAGTAGGAGCGTAGCGAGTATGAATTCCTATCCATTATACACTAAGTCGCAGACATGAAAGCAATCAACAAACTGGAATGGAAATAGGAAACACATTTACACGTAAAGGAAAATACATATTGGGAAAAGCAACGACACATGAATATATACTATGAGAAACAGTTCTTTCACTACAATTTATTCATACATAGGTATCAATTTTTACAAATGGGGAGCCTCAGCCCAGGAATGTTTCCCAATCAAATTCACTAACTCCTCTCTCCCTCTATTGAGAGCGTTTTTATACAATCCTACTGCTGAGACTACTGAATTAAAATTTGTTACAAGTCACCATCATGCATTAACAGTGCAAGGAGTGGACTATCGCCACTTTTACAAATATAACAGACATTATGGAGATGTGGTGTGTGACAACACATGCTGACAGCGCAGAGCCCCCCACCATCTTGCTTCATGAAAATGATTCACATGCAGCATTTTGATGGTCAATCGTCCACACAAGATGTTATGGACCTACTTTGGGTCTCCTTGTTTAGCTAGAGTATGTCGCTCAAAGGCTAACAAGAAGACCCAAGTCCTTCCTACCATTCTCCCGACCTCATCCTCCATCGGGTAATACTATTATAGGAGGAGGCCGGAGAAAAGGTGGAAAAACGCTTGGTGATGATAAACAACTTAAGAAGCTTATCATCCTTGTACTGTCTTATTCCTCTTATGAGGAGGACTCTTCTGCGAGCCACACAGCCAGGTGTGCATTTGACCCTCTCCTCACCCATGACCAAGCAGCCAAGTGGAGATCCTAGGAGCAGTGTCAAAGGCTTCGGACCTACCTATTCCTAGAATGAGCAATCACTCCAACAGTATTGCCACTACTGTGAGCTGGGACTTTGGAGGTCATGACTGTAGCCAGGAGTGTTAGAGGGATGCTGCTGGGATGTCGAAACCCATGCACTGCGCATCCAGAGACCGGGTAGTGTAGAAACAGGTGAAACTCCTTTGGTGTTTAACATATGTGCCCTAGTGGTTGGTGATTTTTTGGTATGGATAACCAGAACACAGATTCATGTTTTCCTACCAAGAGTACTCCTTGCCGAACTAACTTCTCGAACCACATAGCCATGGTTGTCTATGAAGGATTTCGACACTTCTTGGAATTCAACCCTATATCTCTTATCATCTGCATAGTTCCATGTCTCAAAGATCTTCGAAAGATGGTGTTATATAGTGTGAGCCGGAACGGCTCGAGAAGGACTATACCCTTAAAGTAGCTGCGATGGTGTCATGTGTGATTCCAGGGTGGGCACCTTCCCTCCTAATGTTCAATCATATTATCTGATATGGCTAAGATTCCAAACCATCTCCAGATGGCTGCCAGGCTAGTTCCAAGGGCTGTGGATTTGACCATCCCCTGCCCCTTCAATTACCTTGACGGTGGCGTTGGGTTGTTCTAGTTTGTTGCATTCCTTGATCTTGTGTAAATTCTAGGTCTGTCGCCTCAATGAATCAAACCACTATCTTTCTCATGGCTTCCTTCGAAATGAACCACATGCCACACTTGTGAACTGGGGAAACAGCACTACTGGACAAGACTTCCACCTCAGGCATATCCCGAATGGCGTCGGAGGAATCAGCCAATTTGCAATGGGGTAGATTACACGCGTGAACGCCTCCTCTGCTATCATCTCTGTATTGGATGGGAAACTTGTACCCTGGGATTCCTCTCAGTCATCTGATCAAAGGAATATTTTACATCCACCGTCCACATTCCATTCATCCTGCCGCCAAATTTTCTTCTCTGAACACCGTGGACAGTTCTGGAGTGCGACACATTCTTAATCATCGATCAATACCAACCTTTCAGGCAACCGTCGATTTAAGTGGGCCCTACCATCTTTCGCAATGAGAAACTTTGATATTCGTCTATGCTAGTTCACATTGCAAAATGAACCGGAGACGTACATTTATCCCCTTCTTCATTGTGGTCGTTGATCTTCACGACCTCTATCACCCTTTTGCGATTTGAGATTGTAGTTTTACCCGTACAAGTATGGATCATGAAATTAATTTAGGTTGTAGATCTTCCCCAGACCTCATCTCAGCTGTTGAAAGATTCCTATCTTTAACATGTTTCACAATCCAAGAAGGAATCTTTGATCATGCATGTTTCCTCGTGTGAAGTGGTTTGGAGCCATTGATCCACTTTCGATCAATCATAGCCTTTGATTATGAACCCTGCCTAATGCTAACAGCACGCTTTCCGCTCTCCTCATTAAAGGGTTCCCTTATGAGTTTCTAGGGACTGATACCCCTGCCGAACCTTCGTTAAGCCCTTAAATCAACTGTTAAAATGGAGTGTTAACAACTGGCTCCACGAGGGATGTTATCCTCCCAGTGAGGTAGCAAAGAACCCCCCGTAGACCAAGTACCGAAACCATTGGGCCACCTTCAGTCTTTCTTTGACATCTCCATTTTTCTCCATGTTACTGCTTCAGCAAATTCATACCACTCTTTGCAAATCATGCCAGTGACTGTAAACCTCTGTTGGTAACTGAAAATGAAAACAAACTGAAAACAGTAATGAAGGAAATGCTTGATAACAGCTGAACTTATTTTCACCTACCTACTCTACCTAACTTTGTACACAAGTCCAATTAAGTTAAATCACACTTCCAATTAAGCCAATCAAGCAACTTCCCTAATATTCTTGTTCTTGTATGGTTCTTGATGGACATAAATGAAATAGATAATGGGAGAAGGGGATGATAAACAAACTGATCTTTAAGACAGAGATGCGACCAATCATTTCCTTCACCCAAACCCTCCATGTATTTGACCACGGGGTCATAGAAATCATGGAAACCTCTAGTACATTCTATCACCTACTCATGGGGAAGCTCTCCGGAGCTTCCCACTTCTAGGGAGTCATCAAGCTGGCACTTGGAAGATTGTAGATGAGGATCCACAGAATCTTTCTCCGATGGAACATCCCTCTCTCTGCTAGAATTTTCTGTAACAAGGGCTCGATGTACTTCGAGAGGGAGGTATTCAGCTTCTCCAATGGAATCGAGTAGGCATACTTGTTCTGTGTGAGGTGGCATTCCTGAAGGTAGAATATTAGAAAAAGTGTTTATCTGTAAGCCGCTGCATCTATCCTAATTTTTGTACAAGTTTCTAGCCTGCACCACCTCCGTTACTTTTTGCTTTTGCTTGGAAGCGTTGATCATGTGTCGTATTAACTCAAAATAGGAATAACACAAGGGTAGGCTATCACCTCCAGTGCTCTCATCATGTTTTCCTGCTCCAACATCCTAATTTTGCATTGCACGTCGATTTGTTTCATCAGGAGGGGTGGCTTCAACAGTTGGCTCGTCAGGTACATTCTGCAGGTACTCTTCTTCATATTCATCGTACACAGGTGCACCAAACTCCTTCTTGAAATTGTCCCTAGTTGACCAGGGATGGTGCAGGTCACCATCTTCAGAGAATAATCCTGCAGGACCACCTGCTCCTGCCTCGGGCCGGTCATTTTTCAATACATTGAGGGAGAGCTTTGACGGGCCAGAGACTTTCCCATTCTGCTTGTAGGGCCCAACCAATATTTTATTTCACCACCACCATCCTGATCTGACGATTTCTTGGACATCTTAAGGTTTTTCTCAACCTGCAAACAATCAGTGAACATATGCTGCAGGGTGGTTGATTTTCTCTCCAAAAGAAGCAAGGACAGGTCAGGGGGGAAGGCGACTGCATAATAGATCTTAGAATTGTTCTAAAGAGGTTGAAATTCCTTAGGCATGTTATAATAAAAGCTTGTGAATCTTCTATTAAAACTAGATATGGCCTCACCCTCATGCCTCCTCAGGGAATAAAACTCTAAAATTATTGGCTCCAGTGGCCTCCTCCTACCCCAAAACCTCAAGAATGTGCAAGAAAGCTCTTCCCAAGTGTTGACGGACTTAGGATATAAGTGTTTAAACCAGGCTTTGGAAACTCCTTGCAAGGATAGAGTGAACGCCCACATGCAGACATCGTCATGTTCTATCTCGAAAAGGTCAGAGAAATGCTCAAAGGCTTGTACATGTTTCTCAGCAGTCAAGTTTTCAGATTCTCCATTGAACTTGGGGAGGTACTTGTAATATTTCATGGGAAAATCATGGAGGATAGGAGGCAATTGCAGCAGTTTATATCGGCTTGGATAAATGGGGGAGACAAGGTTAGGTACGATAGCTAAGCTATCGTCCGAGGTTTCATGAATTTCACAGGGGTGTCCTTTGACATTGGGTGCCCCCAGATAGAACTCTAGGCCATAATTAGATGTACAAGATGACACAATGCTTTTGGTTTGTAAAGAAGGATAAACAAGAATATATTCATGGCTTTGCTCGGAATGAGCTGGGCCATAGAAGGTTGTTTTGATAAATCTAAGAAAAGGTAAGAGAAAACTTACAAGATAGGATAAGGCATCCTAGAAGAAATGTGGACTCGAGTTCTTGGAACTTCTGCCATGCATTTCTAAGCTTTATGAAGGGTCCATTTTCCAGGCAGAGTCTACAAACTCTCCTTGATCATTTGATTTCTGGGTCACACACCAGCGGAGTCACTGAAGTCTGAATCCTTCAAGAGTGGAGTCGCCAGGTGAAAAGTGCTCAACCTTCTTTATGTTCAGTCATTGTTCACCATCAATAACCAGATCTAAAACCATGTTGTTTTTCCCAGGGAGGATCTTCAAATTCGTCCCTGGCAATGGCGCCAGTTTGTTGGCACCGAGATTTGAGCCCCCCAGGTCGAGCAAGGGGAGGCCACTCCCGGGCAACAGCAGAATTGCTTTAGACTACGCCTTCAGCCCTGTGCAGTTAGAGAGGGATCTCTCGTTTATCACTGAAGTCCACTCCACATAATATTTTCAATCTTGTGTGTCACCAAAGTCTACTCCGCATAGGATTTTCAATCAGCATAATCAGGGGACTAGGATCCTGAATGGGGCAAAGTATGTTGAGGAAAGGAGTATGGTGGGATTGTCGGGGGCAAGAGACCATGGGAAAATGGAGTCTAAACCTATGTAAGAAGTGATTACAAAGGGAAAGAATGACATGGGATTGCAAACAGAGGCAAGATAGTCGTTGATCTCCCAATCAGGAGATATTTAGCGGGTGATCAGAGGACAAGAAGGGACAGTCCATCGCATGGAGCACTAGTAAGATGAATTCCATGCAACTTTAGAAGAACCATTGATAAATCCCTAGAACAATAGCAGGACCATAGTGAGTATGAATTCCTAACCATTATACACTCGTTTGCAGACATGAAAGAAATCAACAAACTGGAATGGAAATAGGAAACACATTTACACATAAAGGAAAATACATATTGGGAAAAGCAATGACACATGAATCTTTGCTGTGAGAAACAATTCTTTCACTGTAATTTATTCATACATGGGTATCAATTTTTACAAATGGGGAGCCTCAGCCCAAGAATGTTTCCCAATCCAATTCACTAACTCCTCTCTCCTTCTATTGGGAGCATTTTCATACAATCCTACTACTGAGACTACCAAATTAAAAGTTGTTACAAGTTACCATCAGGAATTAACAGTGCAAGGAGTGGACTATCACCACATTTACAAATATAAATAGACATTATGGAGATGTGACACATGACAACGTAGGCTGACAGCGTAGAGCCCCCCACCATCCTGCTTCATGAAAATGATTCCCATGCAGCATGTTGATGGTCAATCATCCACACAGGTTTTTCTGGACCTACTTTGGGTCTCCTTGTCCAAATGGTGTATGTCACTCAAAGGTTGATAAGAAGACCCAAATCCTTCTTCCTACCATTCTCCCGACCTCATCCTTCATTGGGTAATACTATTATAGGAGGAGGCCAAAAAAAAGGTGGCCAAATGCTTGGTGATGATAAATGACTTAAGAAGATTATCATCCTTGTATTGTCTTCTTCCTCTTACAAGGAGGATTCTTCTGTGAGCCACGCAGCCAGGTGTGCGTTTGACCTTTTCCTCACCCATAACCAAGTAGCCAAGTGGATATATTAGGAGCAGTGTCGAAGGCTCCGGACCTACCTGGTCCCAGAACAAGCATTCACTCCAACAGTACTGCCACTACTGTGAGCTGGGACATTGGAGGTCGTGACTGCAGCTGGGAGTGTCAGAGGGATTTCGTTGGGATGTCAAAACCCATGAACCATGCATCCGGATACTGGGTAGTGTAGAAACAGGTGAACCTCCCTTGGTGTTTAACATCTGTGCCCCAATGGTTGGCAATTTTCTGGTATGGATAACCAGAACACAGATTCATGTTTGCCTACCAAGAGTACTCCTTGCCAAACTAAATTCTTGAACCACACAACCATGGTTGTCTATGAAGGATTTTGACACTTCTCGAAATTCAACCCTATATCTCTTATCATCTACATAGTTCCATGTCTCAAAGATCTTCAAAAAATGGTGTTATATAGTGTGAGCAGGAATGGCTCGGGAAGGACTATACCCTTAAAGTAGCTACGATGGTGGCGTGTGTGACTCCAAGGTGGGGACCTTCCCTCCTGATGTTCAATCATATTATCCATTGTGGCTAATATTCTGAACCATCTTCGCATGGCTTCCAGGCTGGTTCCAAGGGCTGCGGATTTAACCATCCCCTACCCCTTCAATTACCTTGACGGTGGTGTCGGGTTGTTCTAGTTCATCGCATTCCTCGAACTCTTGTAAATGTCAGGTATTTCACCTCAATGAATCAAACCTCTATCTTTCTCATGGCTTCCTTTGAAATGAACCATGTGCCACACTTGCGAACCGAGGAAATAGTGTTGCTGGACAAGACTTCCACCTTAGACATATCCCGAATGGCATCGAAGGAATCAGTTAATTTGCAATGGGGAAAATTACATGCGTGAACACCTCCTCCACTATCATCTCCATACTGGATGGGAAACCTGTACCCTGGGAGTCTTCTCAGTCATCCAATCAAAGGAATATTTTACATCCACCATCCACATTCCATTCATCCTGCCGCCAACTTTTCTTCTCTGAACACCGCAAACAGTTCTAGAGCATGACACATTCTTAACTGCTGATCAAGACTGACCTTTTAGGCAGTCATTGATCCAAGTGGACCCTACCATCTTTTGCAATGAGAAACTTTGATATTCATCCGTGCTATTTTGCATTGCGAAATGAACCAAAGATGTAGATTTATCCCCTTCTTCATCACGGTCGTTGATATTCACGACCTCTATCACCCTTTCATGATTTGAGATTGTAGTTTTACCTATACAAATATGGATCATGAAATTAATTTAGGCCGTATATCTTCCCCATACCTCATCTCAACCGTCGAAAGCTTCCTATCTTTAACACGTTTTGCAATCCGGGAAGGAGGCTTTGATCGTGCATGTTTGCTCGCGCGAAGAGGCTTGGAGCCATTGATCCACTTTCGATCAATCACGGCCTTTGATTATGAACCCTGCCCAATGATAACAATGCACCTATCGCTCTCCTCATTGAAGGGCACCCTTATGAGGTTCAAGGGACTAGGACCCCTATCGAACCTCCGTTAAGCCCTTAAATCAACTGTTAAAATGGAGTGTTAACAGTTTCTTCTGAAGCTCCATATCTTTCTACACCTTGGATAATTTCATGTACCTAATCAGGTTTCCTCTTGTGAGGATTCTTCTCCTTAGGTGGATCCACAGGTTCTTGAGGTTCTTATAATTCTCTATCCTCTTCTTGAATTTCTTTGTTCATGGTTGTATCATGAATTTTGGGTGCTTCTATTTCTTCAGGTTCTTCAGCCGGTTTCTTCTTAGATTTGATGTAGGATGAATCTTTGTCAAATGTTACATCTCTGCTAATGTCAATCTTCTTGAATCTTGGGAAGTATATTCTATAAGCCTTCAATCTTTCAGAGTATCCCACAAATATACCCTTCTTCTCTTAAGGATCTAACTTTGTCGTCTTTTATTTCGGAATATGTATGTATACAAGACAGTCGAATATTTTGAGATGGCTGACTTCTAGTTTCTTGCCAGATAAGACTTCTTCAGGTGTCTTGTTCTCTAGTACTCTATGTGGAGTACGGTTCTATACATATACCGTTGTTCTGGCAGCTTCTTCCCATAGATGCATGGGAAGATCTTGATCATGAAGCATGGCCCTTGCTACTTCCATGATCATTCTATTCTTTCTTTCTACAATCCCATTCTGTTGTGGATTATATGGAGTGGATAACTCCCACTTAATCCATGAGTCTTTGCATAGCTCTTTGAATTCATTTGATGTGAATTCTCTGCCATTATCTGAACGAAAGGTCTTGATCTTGTTTTCAGTGTGGTTCTCAATCAAGGCTTTGAATTCCTTGAACTTGCTAAATACTTCATCTTTTCTCTTCATAAAGTATATCATCAATAAAAGAAACATAGTATACATACCCACTTAATGAACTAGATGACATTGGACCACATACATCGGAGTGGATGATTTCCAAGATTCCTTTTGAGGATGAGATCAATTCATGCCTGGGCTCACTCAAAAATTCCACTTCTATGGAAAGCCCTAATTTCTGACAGTAGTGTTGGGTCAAAAACTAAAAATGCTCAGAATCAGATTCTGCTTCGACAGAAAGATGTGCCCTGGGGAGGAGAGTCATCCCAACCTTCTTTTGCTGAAAATATATGGAGAGAGATCCAAAAAGTAGAAAGCCCTAGTTTTTGCAGTTGCACAGTGTCTTATTCTCAGGTTAGCTCTGATACCATGTTAGATTTTTATTATTTAAGATAGCATTAACTTAGGATCTTAACTGAGATAATAACAAGCACAGAAATCAAACATATGAGACAATGAACAAAAATATTTTCCTTGGGGAAACCATAAATGAGAAAACCCCGCAAATTCCTCAGAGATAGAATCAGCACGAATAGCAAAGCCCCAAAAATAGTAAGATGATATCCCGACAGTAGTAGCCTCTTTCTCTCTAGCCCCAGCAACTTCTTCTTCCTCGGCTATGTGCTACAACTGAGTGTGAGTGAGTGTGTGTTAAATAGAGAGGCTCACTCTCTATTTATACTAATTCCTGACTTGACAATGACTCACTAGGGCTGACTTCTCTAGGAGATTCTAATAACCCTTGGGCCCCGAAACTGCGAGGACTTTAACCCTTGAACAATAGGAGGGTTACCCACAATGACTTGACATGACTTGTTTACATTATAGAACCTCCCGATAGGAACATAAAGCATGACATGACTCAATTACATTACAGATACATCCCAGACTAAACATCGGGGTATAATACATGAGATATATAAGTGAATATACAAGTGAATACATTATGAAGTTCATCAACATGAATCCTTTTCCCTTGCAGCTTCCATAATCGTTCTATTATTTCTTTCTACAACCCCATTCTATTGTGGATTATATGGAGTGGTTAACCCCCTCTTAACCTCCGAATCTCTACATAATTCTTTGAATTCATTTGATGTGAATTCTCCGCCATTGTCTGATCGAAAGGTCTTGATTTTATTTTCTGTACGATTCTCGATAAAGGCTTTGAACTATTTGAACTTGTTGAATACTTCATCCTTGTTTTCATGATGTATATCCATGTCTTCCTAGAAAAATCATCAATGAAAGAAACATAGTATACATACCCACTTAATGAGTCAGATGACATCAAACCACATACACCGGAGTGAATGATTTCCAAGATTCTTTTTTCCTTGCTTTCACTTCTTGGAAATGTCTTCTTTGTGTTATTTCCTTTCGCACATCCTTTGCAAACTCCATCATGTTTTTCTTGCATTTCTGGAAGTCCTTTAACAGCTTTGCTTGCAAGTGGTAGTGCTCTATAGTGCACATGTGCAAGCCTTCTATGCCAAAGTTCATTTGGCTCTACTGAGTCATGAACCAAATCTTGTTTTGGTTGGCCCTTCAATTTGTATAATCCTCCCTCTTGCTCTCCAATTACTATTGCATCATCAATACTCTTTCCTTTTGGCCACATGAATACATGTCCATATACCATTTCAACCCTCATGCCTTCTGCATCCAATGCTGATATGGAGAGAAGATTCTTCTTTAGTCTTGGTACAAACAAGACATCCTTCATTTTCATAGACTTTCCAGAGTCTAGCTTGTAGGAGGATTAACCACTACCTTTTATGGGATATTGGTAATCATCCCTAAGTTTTACCTTATGGGGTGAATTATGTTTGGATAGCTTCACAAAATATTCTTTTAATCCCGTCATATGCTTTGAAGCCCCACTATCATTAAGCCAATATTTGCTTCCATGTGTGATAGTTTGCGTAAGGGCAGAAATTAGAACATATTCTTCATCACTTGAAGAGTCTTCACTTTATTGTTTGACTCTTTTCCTAGGAGGATCATCATCCTCTACAGTGTGAGAATTATATCTTCTTTTGTGGTTCTTCTTCTTTTTAGAACCATTCTTATTCATAGGAAAATTTCTAGCAAAGTGTCCTCTTTCATCACATGTATAGCATCTGATTTTGGATAGATCCTTGTTCGATCTTACAGAGTTATCTTTCTGGTGAGAATGATTACCTTGGTGATGATGATTGTCCCTTCTACTTTTCTTGGAGTCTACTATGAGATCTTGATATTCATTTCCCATCTTTTCTTCTCGAGCTACTATTCGAGCTTCTTCTTGTGAGCATTCTTCCCATAGCCTACTGAACTTGATTAACTTCTTTCTAGCACAAATTCCTTGGATGAAAGAATCCCATGACCTAGGGAGACCATTCAAGGTGGTCATCACAATCTTTGCATTCTCCACTTCTTCATACACTGCTTCTTTGATATGGGATACCCTTGTAAAGTATGATTGTATGGTCTCCTCATTCTAGATCTTTACATTCCTCAACTGGTTCCTCAAAGTCATCTTCTGGTTTATGTTCTTCCCTTGGAACAGTTTGGTCATGGCATCAAACATAGCTTTAGGTGTCTTTAGGGAGGACACATGTGGTATGAGGTGATCCTTGATTGAATCAGAAATAATCCTCTTAGCCATGACCAATTTCTTCTTGTGTAAGGCCTTAGCCTCATCTCCCTCTGGAACTGGAACCTCTTCAGTGATGTAAGAGTCCGACTCATTTTCTTCCAAGACCAAGGAGATCTGATATTTCCAGGCTCGAAAGTTATCAACTCCCTCAATGTTTTCATCAATATTGGTATGATGAGACATATTAACAGAGAACCTCAAATGGAAATGCAAAATATTTATATCTTACCAGGTTAAGATGTCAGAATTGGATCTGGAGCTGAATTTCTATAGAGTTGGTTCTCTGGTTTGGGAGCAGATTAGGGTTTGACTTTCCCATATTTCTACCCAACCAAAAAACTTGATTCTTGTCTCTAAACTTTGATTTTGAGGAGGATATCAATCCAAGCCTGGGCTCATTCAAAACTTCCACTTTGTCGAAAGGCCTAATTTCCAGCAGTAGTGTAGGGTCAAAAACTGAAACTGCTCAGAATCAAATTATGCTTCGATAGAAAGATGCACCCTAGAGAGGAGAGTCAACCCAACCTCCTTTTACTGAAAATATGTGGAGAGAGATCCAAAAAGTAGCAAGCCCTAGCTTCAGCAGTTGCACAGTGTCTTCTTATCAGGTTAGCTATGATACCATATTAGATTTTTAACATTTAAGCTAGAATTATCTTAGGATCTTTAACTGAGAGAATAACAAGCACAGTAATCAAACATAAGAGACAATAGACACAAATATTTTCCTCGGGGAAACCATAAAGGAGAAAACCCCGCAACTTCCTCGGAGATAGAATCAGCACCAAAAGTGAAACCCAAAAACAGTAAGATGATCTCCTGATAGTAGTAGTCTCTCTCTCTCTTGTCCCAGCTTCTTCTTTCTCTCTCATTTATGCGCTACAACTAAGTGTGAGTGAATGTGTGATAAATAGAGAGGCTCACTCTCTATTTATACTAATTCCTGACTTGACAATAACTGACTAGGGCCGACTTCTCTAGGAGAGTCTAATAACCCTAGGGCCCCACAACTATGGGGACTTTAACCCTTGATCAATAAGGAGGGTTACCCTCTATGACTTTACATGACTTGTTTACATTATTGAATATCTTGATAGGAATATTGGGGCATGACATGACTCAATTACATTATAGATACTTCCTGGAATAAACATCATGGTACAATACATAAAATATACAAGTGAATACATTCTGAAGTTACAAATACATAAACATTAGCAGCACACCAATGCCATTAACAAGGTTTTTGTATGAACCTTGAAATATTTCCAACAACATATGAAATAATTCCTCCGATGGTGGTAAGGTAGATAAATTCCCATAAGCTGTCAATACTTGGTTTCATTCCCAAATTATTTTCCTTCATTTGATGTGAGCTTCAACTTTTGTTTTATTGGAGTGGAGAGAGAGTTGCATTCTATCATGCAAAATCTATTCAACAGTTCTCAAACTTACTTATTCTAGGAGATGAATATGTACCTAGGATGTTAAGTCACTTTGATTTCTAAGTAGTAGTGAATATTTCCTAGATATGTCATTTCAAATCCCTTCTTCAAATTTTTTTTTTATGTATGCAATACAACTTTCACTATTCCTTGTCATTAAAAGTTTATCTACATGCACCACAAGGTACACAACAGATCTTCCAACTTTCTTTACAAACAAGGTTGTGTCATCAAGCTTAACAATGTTTGAAATTTATCCTTAGAAGATGCTCGGTTAGCTGTTATTCCAATGTGAAAGGTGCTTATTTCAGGCCATACAATGACTTGATGACCTTGCATGCCTTATGTTCTTTCCCTTTCAAAAAAATTCCTTATTCCTAAGACATGAATACATTCTCTTCCAAGTATCGATTCAAGAAATTTGTTTTCACATCCATCTAATGAAATTTCCTCCCATTTTGTGCAACCAATGACAATAAGGAGTAGATGGTATCCCATTTTGATGTGGGAGATCATTTCTGTTCATAGTAAATTCCTTCCTTTTTTGCATATCCTTTCACCACAAGTCTCACATTATGCTTGTCAAGTGAGCCATCTGATATGAATGTGTTCTTGTATACTCACTTGCATCTAATTATTTTAGTTCCAACTAGAGAGTCAAATGGGTTCCAGGTCCCATTCTTTATGAGAGCATCATACTCATTCTTCATGGATTATTTCCCCTCATCATGATTAGCAACCTCTTCAAACAAAGTTGGTTCAAAGTTAGCAGATAAATTCAATTTACAATCAGATGAGACATCCATATCATCACTTGAGTTATCGCCATCTCCTCCATATTCTTGTTTGTTTGAAATTTGTATTCTTGTATTTCCAACTTCATCCAGATGGACACTTTCAAGCATATGTGTGGCCCATTTCAAAACTTTGCATGATGGCCTAAGTTGATCAGTTGGTGGTGCTTCATTTTCTTCAAGATTCAGTCTTCCAATTCTTTCAATCACCTCATCTAGTTGAGCCTCTTGTTCACATGAAGTGGCAGGAACTTCTTTCTCATGATTTTCTTCATGAGGGGGTATTCATAGTTCAAAAGGAAATTCCATAAATTGATCCAAGATAAGGAGCCCACTTCAAGATGTGTAATTTTGTTATCAACTTCATAGTATGCCTTTACATAGGTAATTTTCTCCAGAAGATCAAGATATATTTCGATGGAGTCATCTTTTTTTATTAATTTCAAGAAAAATGACATCTCTGGAAACACTAAACTTCTTGTTTACCTCATCCTAAAACCAATATTCCTTTGAGATGTCTGAATACCCCAATAAAAATCATTTTTTACTTCGAGCACAAGCTTGTCTCTTTGTTCCTTTGGTATCAAAGCATAGTAGGTGGAAACAAAAACCTTGAGAAGCCTCACCAAATGGATGTGACCATACCACATTTCATGTGGAGTCTTATTTTCAAGAGCATGATATGGACTTTGTTATCAGTCCAGGAAACTCCTCTAGGTTGCAGCTCGAGGATGCCTGGTAACTTAAATGTTTTTATGGTTTTCTAAGTGGATCAAGTCAGGTGACCTATAGGACCTCACACTCTCAAGACATGCATGAAACTCAATCATGGATAAGGCTTCTAATTACCACTATTCATAGGTTTGACAATATGGTGCAGAGATGGAGAACTTATCATGCTAGCAGATTCATACATAAAACAGATATATATAAATGGCTAATCATAACAAGGAAAGCACTTATAATTCAAATCATCAAAATGCCAATAGGATGATAGCTATCAGACATTAATTAACCTAAATAAACCTGAATAACACATTCAATAATAATGTTGGAGCAGGGCCCCGCAGCTACAGGAAAAGCTGCTATATCGAAGCAAGGAAGTCAAAGGAAACAGTACCTGAGCGGCCGAGAAGAGATAGCTCAACCACTGCACTTAAGGCAGCGACGAAGACAGGAGGGATCAGCTACCCTCATAAATGGAAAAGGAGCAATGGGATGAGGTATTGAAGACAAAGGACATAAGGGGATCGACCGAGGAAGCGGCTCCCATACCCACGATCAGAGCCGAAATCGTGGAAGCCTGCAAAAAGCTGTGGTGTTACAGAAAGCGGCAGTTCAAAGTACAGATAGGATGACTATCACAGTTAGGGTTTTTGGGTTACTGTTGGGATAGGCCCACAGTTTTGTATCACGGTGAGACCTTCAGGCCACCTATATAAGCATGTATTTTGTATTATGAAAGGTTAGCTAGCCAAACATTCAGATAGACAATTAGCTAGTTAGTCAGTTAGTTGTTCTTTGAGTCGAGCTTTGGCTCTGTTGTTAAGTCTATAGTCATCTTTCTATAACTAGTAGCTGGCTCCTTGAGCATGAGTGTAACAATCCGCAGGGATTAAGAGAGAGAGAGAGAGAGAGAGAGAGGAAGAGTATATTGTAAGAAGGAAGCAATATAGAAAGAAAGGAGATCTAAGAGAGAAGGGCTCCCGGTTGTGTGTGTGGAGTTTCCCAGAAGATCTCAAGCTGAATAATAGGTTACAACGGAACTATGTTTACTCTCTCAAGATATAATATAAAAAATAGTTCCCGTGGACGTAGCTTCCCCCCAGGAAGTGAACCACATAAAATCCGTGTGTTGTGTGACTATTTCATGTGATTATGCTTTACTTAGTTGCCATCTGTTAGTCGTTGCATGAACTTTGCTATCATTTAATGAATGAATGTATGTTATTCTTCAGTTTATAAAACAAGAACATGGAAGGATAAATGTAAGTTGAGTGTATCAAGTAGTCTGTATATGAGTTTATCAGTGTTTGATTCATAATAGCTAACAGTTACTGTGTTGAGCGACTTTTGCATAGCTAGTCCAGCAAGTCGAGTATAGTTGATGTTAAGTGTGTTGCACTGTAGAAGCTTAAGTAAGGTTCTGTAACACCCTGTTGAAAATTAACTAAGCTATTATACCCAGAGAGAAATCCTTTGGACCGTAAGGGTCACATTGAGTCTTACTGTAGAAGATATCACAGTATAGGAAGGCGATATCGCACTGTCAAATGAACTACGGTGTGAGATATCACAGCTAAATAATTGAAGAGAAGAGAGTTTGTGCATCGTCTGAGAGGCTATGATGTGATAAGAGCCAGTCCCATAGCAGAATCAGCTAGGACGAGAGGGATAGCACTAACAGAGAGAGCCCACTGGCTAAGAAGAGTCACGAGGCACTAGGATGCTACATAACCTAGTTGAGGAAACCTGATTCTTCAACCAACCCATCCAAGATCACTTCGAGTGAGACTTCAGGTCGTTCTGTGTTCTGTTACCGAAAGGGCCAGTGAGCTAGGGGTTTTGTTGGTACAATAAAGTAAACCCAGGTCTGCCCAAAGGAAAAACCAACAAATGGTTCCGTTGTCGGTTTTGAACAAATTGAAGAGCTAATGTTATGTTGGCATCCTACTAGAGAAGAACTTAACCAGTGGGTTGAGTCTAAGGAGAGAGAATTTGCTGCGACAGAAAATAAGAATCCTAGGTTGAGTACAGAGGACTGGTTACAAAAATATATCTTCACAGACCTGCATGAGATATTTTTTGCGACCTATGCAAATGAGTTGTATGACTGGTTGTCAAAGTTGAATGATAAGAACATATTCAAGAAGAAAAGGAACATTGTCTGGACACCGGAGTTGATTCACGCCATGAAAAGCGTAGATAATCCCATTTCGCGGGTAGTAGACTTCTGGCTTGCGAGTTAGCTGGAAGGTTTCATCACAGAGTTTGCAGTCGATCAAAGAAAGAGTTTCAGCAAAGCAAAAAGGTACTTCTTCAAAGGATATCATGGTAAGTACTTAAACTCTTTAAATTTGTCCATTAAGATGTTATTACATGAAAAGGAGTAATGGATATATTCTCAGATGAATAAGTTAAGTAAGTGTAATGTCACAAGAGTTTGAGAGTGATTTTGAAGAAATTGGATGTACATGTAGCGGTAAGAAATATAAAGTAGATTTCAGATCTTCCTTTGTTGAAGACAATTTAGACAGTACTAGAGAACAGAGTCAAAATCATAGAGAAAGAACCATAGGGGGTATCCCTTAACACCCTTATACACCACAGAAAGCAACCGGGACTCAGAATAATCCCGCAGGAACTCCATCTAGTAGTTCACATACAATAAATACTACCTCTACATCACCTACATTTACACCGCCAAGTGGTAGTAACACAGCAAATTAGAACCCACCACGAAGAAACAGAATGGGGGATGATATGAAATTACCTACCTTTAGGGGTACAGGGGCAGAAGACCTAGAACAACATTGGTTCTTATGTGAAGCTGTATGGACTATTAAACAGATCCTAGATGATAATACTAAGCTTGTCGAGTTGGCCACTACACTTAGAGACAGAGCTTTAACATGGTATATGAAGTATACCTCAGCGCAGATCAGGACACTTGTACAGGTCAGGAACGCAATGATTAAAGAATTTAAGAAACCCAAGTCTGAGTCACAATTTATTACAGAACTTAAAGACATCAAACAGTTACCCACAGAGTCAGTATGGGACTTTGATCAGAAATTTAAAGCTCTCATAGACCAAGTTAGCTTTGAGTTTGCATCGGAGCAGCATAAAGAATGGTTCATCGTAGCACTGCTCCCTCACATCAAACTTCCACTAATGCAATAGAAACTCCATACACAGGATGACGCATTAGAGATGGCAATGAAACTAGAGGCTTCACCTCTAGCTGAGACTAGTACAGGAATGACAAACCTACAGAATCAGTTAGCCAATCTTACCTTACAGCTACACGATATTAAGAAAGGAAAAGAGGTTGCACAAGAATTATGGTGTAAAAAGTGTAAAGGACATGGCCATACTAAAGATAACTGTCCAGTATTTGTTGAGTATCTAGCAAGTGGGGCTCCTAACCCCTTATTATAGACTCAAGGGCCATGGTGTGAAATCTGTAAGACAAGAGGACATAGACCACAAGAATGCCCTTTACTTCAGAAGTATGTACAGACTCCTAAGAACTTATACTGTAACTTCTGTAAGTCAGTAGGACATGATGAAAATAATTGCAGAGCTTATGATCTCATGATAGAAAGAAAACATGACTTCTATAGAGTCCAGTCAGAGACATCAAGTCCAACAGCAGGACTACAGCATGAACCGGCTCATGATGGTCGTGGTGTAGGATTCAGAGGACAAGGTCGCAATGGAGGCTTTGGTCGTGGAGGAGGATTTGGCCGTGGCTGTGGACCGATTATTTGTTATAACTATGGATCTATAGGACATTATTCTAGGGATTGTCAGAATCCTAATTCAACATGTAAATATTGCAAGTCCTATGATCATACCATAGAAGAGTGTCCTATCTTGATAGCCAAGATTAGGGATCCTAAGCCAGCAGTAAACCAGAATATCCAAATTATTGTTGCTGAGCAGAAAGAACCAGAACCAAGAGTCAATATTGTGACTCGTAGCGATGCTTCCACTAGTAGGACATCGCAGGATGTCGAAAAGAATACAGGTCCGGAGTGGATGCGTAAAGCCACTAATAAATCAACACCACTTGACCTACAAAAGAATAAAGAAATGTTTCAGCAAGCTAAAACTTTCTTTACTGACCCTACACTGTCAGGATCGTAGGTATTGCCTTGTAGGGGCATACCGCAGCAACCTTGTGGAGTTAGTCCTGTGTAGATACCGCAGGCTACCACATCTGGAAGGTGCAAGGAGGATGAGTTGACAGGAAGTGTCCAATCCTTCCTGCGGAGCTGCTTAAAACTCATGAGAAATGAGAAAGCTATCGGAGAGCTTTAGCACATCATAGATCAATATCACCAGTCTTCTTCCGTGAGCAGTACACAGCGTGTTGTTCATAATATTATGGGCCATACAAGAAAAGGAAGAGAAATGAGACTCACAGCGCAAATTGGAGAATTTGAAATGGATGAGGTAATCCTAGATTTAGGATCAGAGGTAAATGTTCTGACTAAGTAGACATGGGAATAGATGGGTAGCCCTAAGTTAGCAAGATCACCTATCCATCTACGAATAGCTAATCAGCAAAGGGTATCACCACTGGGTCGATTACCGCAAGTACCAGTTGATATTGACGGAGTTCACAGCTTTGCATACTTTGAAGTCATAGAAATTATTGGCGATAGCATACCCTATCCAGCGTTATTAGGTATTGATTGGGAAATCAATAACATGGTTGTTATCGATCTGAAGAAAAGACAAATGACCTTTGAGGATAATCATATTCAGGTCATCACGCTGTTGGATCCTTTCCAGGGTCCTCGCTACATTGAACCTATCAGAGCAGAGGCAGAGGTGCGTAACATGGAAAGCCTCTATCAGATGACTGCCAATCAGAGTGATTACATCAATCCCACCGCATAAGGAAATATTAGTTGGCAATGCGACAGCCCATGTGCATCAAATTCGGATGTTGGCTTAGAAAACTGGCAGAATAGACTTTATGAAGTCTTAGCTCGCAGATGTGCATTTATGACTAAGTCACTACGATGGATTGGCGCGGAGATTAAGGATATTTTGTCGTTTGATGGCTTAGCAAATGTCAACGAATTTTTACAGTAGTTTGAGTAGGACATCCCTCATGAGCAGAGGATGGTAGTTATTGACCTTGTAGTAAGAGCCACACCTGCAAGATGGTGGCATGCACATAAAGAAAATATCGCATCATGGGATGATCTTAAGAGATTGATGGTGATCAGATTCTCTAATGACAAGGAGCGCTTCCAGCAGAAATACACAGGAGAAAGTGACCCAAGGTCACATTTTAAGACTTGTGAACAAAATTGGTCAAACATTCCAAAGGATGAATGGGTTCACCTATTCATTCACACTTTAGACACAATACCAAGGAACTGGTACACCAAGACAGAGTTGCGCAGAGGAACAACTACATGGCCAGTTATGATAAATAGCTTTGAACTCACTTTCACTTTTGAATCTGAGTATCCAAGCATTGATCAGGCTCTAGACATTATAAAGAATAATATATTTGATGACTGTACCCTATCAGTGTGTGCTCATCCCGATTGGGCCATCCAGTTAGAAGATACGCTAGAATGTTATAACCTCGCAGAAGAGCCCACTGATGAGGATAAGAATCCTTGCAGCATCAACATTCCAGATTTAGAAGGGACTCACAAAGTCGAGGGACCAAAGCTACAGATTCCAGATATCATAGAGCCTATCAAGATTAAAAAGATCAATATTGGCACAGAAGTAGAACCAAAGTTTGCCTCTATTATAGACTATTGGGATGATGAAATGGTAGGACATATCGCAGATCTGTTACATGACTATTAGGACTTATTCCCCACTAAGTTCATAGAGATTAAGGGAATAGTAGGAGAGTTGGGAGTCATGCGGATAACATTGAAAGAGGATGCTAGGCCAGTTAAACAGCAGCTATACAGATTAAATCCTTGTTATAAAGAAAAAGTTAAGGATGAGATCGATAAGATGCTAGCAGCAGGCATCATTGAGCCTATAGAAGAAAGCAAATGAGTTAGTCCCATGGTTGTGCAGGAAAAGAAAACCAAAGGAGAAATCAGGATTTGTGTCGATTTGTGCAAACTCAACGACGCATCGCTTCATGACCCATTTCTGACACCTTTTACTGATGAAGTTTTAGACAATGTGGGAGGACAGGAGGTCTACTCCTTCACTGATGGCTTTTCAGGCTATCACCATATCAGAATCCATCCAGAGGATCGACATAAGACCATCTTTGCGAAAGAATGGGGCTCAGTCCAGTATACGGTAATGCCCTTTGGTCTTAAAAATGCACCAACTATTTTTTCGAGAGTAGTAGTTGTTGTCTTTAAGGACTACATCCATAAATTCTTAGAAGTCTATTTTGATGATTGGACTATATTTGGATTAATCAAAGACCATATAGGAGATTAAGGCTCATGTTAGAGAAATGTAGGCAATACCAGATTTCTCTTAACTTGAAGAAATGTATATTCTGTGCACCATTTGGTATCTTGTTGGGTCATATTGTTTGCAGACAAGGCTTGATGGTAGTACCTGCAAAGATTGCCATCATTGTAAATCTTCCAGCATCCAACTCAGTCAAGCAATTGCGGATAGTGCTTGGTCATACAGGGTATTATAGAAAATTCATCAAGGTTTATGCAAAGATCACAACACCTATGGAAAAACTGTGAAAGAAAGAAGTGAAATTCCTATGGAATGAGGAATGCCAGCAAAGTTTAGACAGTCTTAAAGAGAAGATGGTTACAACACCCATCTTAGTATTTCTAGATTGAAATAATCCATTTCATGTACATGTGGATACATCTGGCATCACACTATGTTGGAGCAGGGTCCCATAGCTACAGGAAAAGCTACTACATCAGGACAAGGAAGTCAAAGAAGACAATACCTGAGCGGCCAAGAAGAGAGAGCTCAGCCACTTCACTTAAGGCAGTGGTGAAGACAGGAGGGCTCAGCTACCATCATAAAGAGAAAAGGAGCAATGAGCCGAGGTATTGAAGACAAAGGACAGCAGGAAGTGGCGCCCATACCCACGACCAGCGCCGGGAAGCGTGGAAGATTGCAAAAAGTTGTGGTGTGACAGAAAGTAGCAGCTCAAAATACAGATAGGCCGACTTTCACAGTTAGGGTTTTTGGGTTACTATTGGAAAAGGCCCACAGTTTTGTAATGGTGAGACCTTCGGGCCGCCTATAAAAGCATATATCTTGTATTGTAAAAGGTTAGTTGTTTAGACATTTAGCTAGCCAGACATTCAGATAAATAATAAGATAGTCAGTTGTTCTGTTCGATCACAGTCAGTTGTATTGTAAGAGTCGAGCTCTGGTTCTGTATTAAACCTATTAGTTATCTTACTATAATCAGTAGCCGGCTCCTTGAGTATGAATGTAACAATCCGCAGGGATTGAACAATCCATATGGATTGAGAGAGAGAGAGAGAGGAAGAGTATATTGTAAGAGAAGGCAATATTATAAGAGAAGAGATCTAAGAGAGAAGGGCTCCCGGCTGTGTGCAGGGATTTTCCCAGAAGATCTCAAAGCTACATATCAGGTTGCAGCAGAACTATTTTTACTCTCTCAAGATATAATATAAAAACCAGTTCCCGTGGACGTAGCTTCCCCCCTGGAGGTGAACCACCTAAAATCTATGTGTTGTGTGACTGTTTCATGTGTTTGTGCTTTACTTATGTGTTATATGTTATTCATTACATGAAATGTATGATCAGTAATGAGTAAATGTATGCTATATTTAGTTTACAGTAGCATGGAAGATTAATTGCGGGTTGAATCTGTTAAGACTTCTGTAGATGAGTTATCAGTGCTTGATGCACGACAATTGTGGTCACAGTGTTAAGTGATTTCTGCATATTAGTTTAGCAAGTTGAGCATAGTTGATGTTAAGGATATTAGACTGTAGGAGTCTAAGTGAGGTTGTTTATCTTAACTATTACACTAAGGGAGGAAGCCTTTGGACCCTGAGAGTCATATTGAAGTCTTATTGTAGGAGATATCGCAGTATAGAAAGGCGATATCGCACTGTCAGAGGAACCGCGGTGGGAGATATCGCAGGATAAGAAATCAGCAGAGGAGATAATTGTGCATCATCCTAGAAACTACGGTGTGCTAAGGGCCAGTCCCCTAATAGAGTTAGCTAGGAGGAGAGAAACAGCGCATCGCTGAGAGATTCCATTGGATAAGAAGAGACAAGAACCACTAGGATGCCACAGAACCCAGTTGAGGACACTTGAGTCTTCATCCAACCCATCCAATATCACTTCGGGTGAGACTTCAGGCCATTCTGCGGTCTGTCCCCGAAAGGGCCGGTGAGCTAGGGGTTTTGTTGGTACATAACAAGTAAAACTGGGTCTACCCAAACAACAAAAACCAACAAATGGTTTCGTTGCCGGATTTGAACACATTGCAGAGCTAATGTTATATTGGCATCCTACTAAAGAAGAACTCAACAAGTGGGTTGGGTCTAAGGAAAAAGAATTCGCTGCAACAAAAAACAAGAGTCCTAGACTGAGTACAGAGGACTGGTTACAAAAACATATCTTCACAGACCTGCATGAGATATTTTTTGCGACCTATGCAAATGAGTTGTACGACTGGTTATCAAAGTTGACTGATAAGAACATATTCAAGAAGAAAAGGAACATTGTCTGGACACCGGAGTTGATCCACACCGTGAAGAGAATAGACAATCCCATTTCATGGGCAGTCGACTTCTGGCTTGCGAGTTTGCTGGAAGGCTTCGTTACAGAGTTTGCATTTGATCAAAGAAAGAGTTTCAGGGAAGCAGAGAGGTACTTCTTCAAAGGCTATTGTGGTAAGTACCTAAGCTCTTTAAACTTGTTCCTTAAGATGTTATTACATGAAAAAGGAGTAATGGATCTATTCTCAGATGAATAAGTAAGTGTAATGTCACAAGAGTTTGAGAGTGATTTTGATGAAATTGGATGTACACGTAGTGGTAAGAAATATAAAGTAGATTTTAGATCTTCTCTCATTGAAAACAGTTCAGACAGTACTAGAGAGCAGAGTCACAGTAATATAGAGAGAACAGTAGGGGGTATCCCTTACCACCCTTACACCCCACAGAAAACAACCGGGACTCAGAATAATCCTGTAGGAACTACATCTAGTAGTTCACACACGGTACATACTACTGCTACATCACCTACACCTACACCACCGAGTGGTAGTAATACATCAAATCAGCATCCACCACGTAGAAACAGAATGGGGGATGACATGAAGTTACCTACCTTCAAGGGTACAGGGGCAGAAGACCTGGAACAACATTGGTTCCTATGTCAAGCTGTATGGACTATTAAACAGATCCAAGATGATGATATTAAACTTGTCCAGTTGGTCACTACACTTAGAGACAGAGCTTTAACATGGTATATAAAGTATACAACAGCGTCGACCAGAACGCTTGCATAGGTCAAGACCGCAATGATTAAAGAATTTAAGAAACCTAAGTCTGAGTCACAATGCATAACAAAGCTTAAAGACATCAAACAGCTACCTATAGAGTCAGTATGGGACTTTGATCAAAAGTTCAAAGCCCTTATAGACCAAGTCAGCTTTGAGTTTGCACCAGAGTAGCATAAGGAATGGTTCATCACAGCACTGCTTCCTCACATCAGACTTCCATTAATGCAATAGAGACTCCGTACGAAGGATGAAGAGTTGCAGATGGTAATGAAACTAGAGGCTCCACCTCTAGAGGCTCCACCTCTAGTTGAGACTAGTACTAGAATGACAAGCTTACAGAACCAGTTAGCCAATCTCACATTACAGATGCATGAGATTAAAAAGGAAAAGAGATTGCACAAGAACTATGGTGTACAAAGTGTAAAGGACAGCGCCATACTAAGGATAACTATCCAGTATTTGTAGAGTATTTAGCAAGTGGGTCTCCTAACCCCTTATTACAGACTCAAGGGCCCTGGTGTGAACTCTACAAAACAAGAGGACATCGACCACCGGAATGCCCTTTACTTCATAAGTATGTACAGACCCCTAAGAACTTATACTGTAACTTCTGTAAGTCATTAGGTCATGACAAAAATAATTGTCGAGCTTATGATCTTATGATAGAAATAAAACATGATGTATATAGAGTCCAGTCAGAAACACTAGGTCCAGCAGCAGGACCACAACATGAACATGCTCATGTTGGTCGTGGAGGAGGATTCATAGGACGAGGCCATGGAGGAGGCTTTGGCCGTGGAGAAGGCTTTGGCCATGGACATGGACCTATTACTTGTTACAACTATGGAGCTATAGGACATTATGCCAGGGATTGTCAGAACCCTAGTACGACATGTGAGTATTGCAAGTCCTATGAGCATATTATAGAAGAATGTCCTATCTTGATAGCCAAGATTAGGGACCCTAAGCCAACAGTACACTAGAACATCCAGCTTATTGCTGCTGAGCAGAAAGAGCCAGAACCAAGAGTTAATATTGTGACTCATAGCGGTGCTTCTACTAGTAGAACATCGCAGGATGACGCAAAGAACACAGGTCTGGAGTGGGTGCGCAAAGCCACTAATAAATCAACACCACTCGACCTGTAGAAGAACAAAGAAACATTTCAGAAAGCTCAAACTTTCTTTGTTGACCCTACACCATCAGGATCACAGGTACTGCCATGCAGGGGCATACCATAGCAAAAACCTTGTGGTGTTAATCCTGTGCAGATATCGCAGGCTACCACATCGGGAAGGTGCGAAGAGGATGAGTCAATAGGAAGTGTACAATCCTTCCTATGGAGTTGCTTGAAACTCGTTAGAAATGAGAAAGCTATCGGAGAGCTTTAGCACATCATAGATCAGTGTCATCCATCTTCTTCCATGAGTAGTGCGCAGCGTGCTGTTCATAATATTATGGGACATATAAGAACAGGAAGAGATATGAGACTCATAGCACAAGTTGGAGAATTTGAAATGGACGAGGTAATCCTATATTTAGGATCAGAGGTAAATGTTCTGACTAAGCAGACATGGGAACAGATGGGTAGCCCTAAGTTAGCCAGATCGCCTATCCATCTGCGCTTAGCCAATCAACAAAGGGTATCACCACTGGGTCGATTACCGCAGGTGCCAGTTGATATTGACGGAGTTCGTAGCTTTTTCGAATTTGAAGTTATAGAAATCATTGGCGACAGTAGACCATATCTAGCTCTACTAGGCATTGATTGGGCAATCAATAACATGGCTGTTATCGACTTAAAGAAATGACAAATGACCTTTGAGGATACACAGATCTGAGTCATCGCACCGTTGGATCCTTTTCAGGGTCCTCGCTATATTGAACCTATCTGAGCATAGGAGGAGGCACGTAATATGGAGAGCCTCTATTAGATGACATCTAATTAGAGTGATTACATCAATCCGACCGCAAAAGGAAACATTAGTTGGCAATGCGACAGTTCATGCGCATCAGACTCAAATGTTGGTTTAGAGAACTGGCAGAACAGACTTTACGAAGTCTCAACTCATAGATGTATGTTTATGACTAAGTCACTGTGATGGATTGGCGCAGAGATTATTGATATTCTGTCATTTCATGGCTTAGTGGATGTCAATGAATTTTTACAGCAGTTTGAGTAGGAAATTCCTCAAAAGCAGAGGATGACAACTATTGACCTTGCAGTAAAAGCCACACCTGCAAGATGGTGGCATCCACATAAAGAACATATCACGTCATGGGATGATTTTAAGAGACTGATGGCGATCAGGTTCTCTAATGACAAGGAGCCCTTACAGCAGAAATATACAGGAGAAAGTGACCCCGGGTCACATATTCATATTTGTGAACAAAGTTGGTCGAAAATTCCAGAGGATGAATGGGTTCACCTATTCATTCACACTTTAGACACAGTTCCAAGGAACTGGTACACTGAGACAGAGTTGCACAGAGGAACTATCACATGGCCACTTATGATAGACAGCTTTCTACTCACTTTCACTTTTGAATCTGAGTATCTAAGAATTGATCAGGCCCTAGGTGTTATAAAAACTAAGATATTTGATGACTGTACCCAATCAGTGTCTGTTCAGTCTGATTGGGCCATCCAGCTAGAAGATGTGCTCGAGTGTTACAACTTCACGGCAGAGTCAGGCGATGAGAATGAAAATCCTAGCAGTATCAACATTCCAAAGTCAGAAGGGACTCACGATGTTGATGGACCAAAACTTGAGATTCCAGCTATCATAGACCCTATCAATATTAAAAAGATCAATATTGGCACAGAAACAGAACCAAAGTTTTCCTCTATTGGAGACTATTGGGATGATGAAACAATAGGACACATCGCAGATCTTTTACATGACTATCAGGACTTATTCCCCACTAAGTTCACAGAGATGAAGGGAATAGTAGGAGATCTGGGAGTAATGCAGATACCATTGAAAGAGGATGCTAAGCCAGTTAAGCAGCGTCCATACAGATTGAATCCCCGCTATAAAGAAAAAGTTAAGGAGATCGATAAGATGTTAGCAGCAGGCATCATTAAGCCAGTAGAAGAAAGTGAATGGGTTAGTCCCATGGTTGTGCAGGAAAAGAAAACTAAAGGAGACATCGAGATTTGTGTCGATTTGTGCAAACTCAATGATGCATCACTTCATGACCCATTTTCGACACACTTTACTGATGAAGTTTTAGACAATGTGGGAGGACAGGAGGTCTACTCCTTCACTGATGGATTTTTAGGCTATCACCAGATCAGAATCCATCCAGAGGATCGACATGAGACCATCTTTGCGACAGAATGGGGCTCATTCCAGTATATGGTAATGCCCTTTGGTCTTAAAAATGCACCAACTATCTTTTCCATAGTAGTAGTTGATGTATTCAAGGAATACATCCATAAATTCTTAGAAGTCTATTTTGATGATTGGACTGTATTTGGATTAATTGACAAACATATAGGATATTTAAGACTCATGTTAGAGAAATGCAGGCAATATCATATTTCTCTTAACTTGAAGAAATGTATATTATGTGCGTCGTTTGGTATTTTGTTGGGTCATATTGTTTGCAGACAAGGCTGGATGGTAGATCCTGCAAAGATTGCCATCATTGTACATCTCCCAACATCCAACTCAGTCAAGCAATTGAGAACAGTGCTTGGTCATACCGGGTACTATAGAAAATTCATCAAAGGCTATGCAAAGATCACAGTACCTATGGAAAAGTTGTTAAAGAAAGACATGAAATTCCTATGGAATGAGGAATGCCAACAAAGTTTAGAAACACTTAAAGAGAAGATGGTTACAACCCCCATCTTATTATTCCCAGATTGGAACAAGCCATTTCATGTCCATGTGGATGCATCTGGCATCGCACTGGGCATTGTCTTAACACAACCAGGAGAAGGAGGTATTGATCACCCTATCGCGTGCTCCAGCAGAAAGCTATCTACAACAGAAAATAACTACACCGCTATAGAATGAGAAGGATTAGCTATGGTGTATGCTCTACAAAAGTTCAGGCACTACCTGTTGGGTGCCCCATTCAAGATGTTTACTAACCATTCTGCTTTAAAGTATTTGATCAATAAGCCAGTATTAGGGGGAAGGATCTGCAAATGGTTACTCTTATTTTAGGAGTATGATTTTGAAATCATTATAAAACCAGGAAGATTAAAAGCCGGACCTGATCATCTATCGTGAATAGATTTAGGAGAAGAACCAAGTAATTTAGAGGATAATCTGCCAAATGCGCAATTATTTTCTATCCATATCGCAGATGAGTACTATGAGGATATTATTCACTTTCTCACTATAGGGTCGGCACGAGTTGACTTTACTAAGCAACAAAAGAAATAGTTAGTTGTGAAAGCAACAGACTTCACTTTGATCGTAGGACATCTATATAAGTTAGGTCCAGATGAAGTCATGCGTAGATGCGTGATGCCGCACAAGAAAGAGGCCATTATCATGGAAGCACACTCAGGTCCCATAGCAGGTCATTTCGCAAGAAAGCTGACTACTCAGAAAATCCTGACTGCAGGGTTATGGTGGCCTACTTTGCATAAAAACACTAATAAGTTTTGCAGATGTTGCGATATCTGCCAAAGGGTAGGAAAACCTTTGCAGAGAGATGAAATGTTGTTTTGACCATAGGTTACGCTGCGGGCATTTGACAAGTGGGCTATAGATTTCGTGGGTCCTATCAACCCACCAGGGAAACAAACTAGTGCGAGATACGTCATCACAGGAACAGAATACCTCACCAGGTGGGTAGAGGCTAAAGCAGTAAGGAATTGTGATGCTGCTACAGCTGGACAGTTCATTTTTGAAAACATCATAAGTAGATTTGGATGTCCAATAATTTTGATGAGTGATCAAGGCACACATTTTCTGAACCGCACTATTGAGGCCTTGACGAAGGAATTCCAGATACAGCACCATAAGAGCACTCCCTACCACCCACAAGCTAATGGTACGATGGAGGCCTTTAACAAGATTCTAGAAAATGCTCTTACTAAGATCTGTGACAGCCAAAGAAATGATTAGGACCTCAGGGTTAATGCTATATTATGGGCTTATAGGACTACATGCAAGAAACTCACAGGACACACACCTTTCAGCTTGGTGTATGGACAAGAGGCTGTTATTCCTATGGAATATATTATTCCCATTTTAAGAGTTGCTCAAATTACCGAGATAACTGATACAGACACCATGAATGAAAGGCTAGCACAGCTGCTTGCCTTAGAAGAAGACAGATTCATCGCAGGATTCCATCAGAAAGTGCAGAAGGCACGAGAAAAATATTGGCATGACAAGCACATCAAGAGTAATACTTTTCAGATAGGAGACCTAGTGCTCCTATATGATAGTAAGTTTGTTAAGTTTCCAGGGAAGTTCAAGACGCATTGGTTGGGGCCATATCATATTCAGTATGTTACAGAAGGAGGTGTCGTTCAGCTCAACAAACTGAACGAGGAGCTTCTTCCTACGTTGATTAATGGCAGTAGGCTTAAGCTCTATAGTGACAGCCACTCCACCTCTCATCCCTAACCTAGAAAGATTTGGAAGTGCAAATGTTCAGTGTAGTTGAAAGGAGGCATCGCACCGATAATTAGTCTACACCGGCAGGTAAAAATTTCTAAGTATTCTAAGTATAAGGAATCGCATGAGGAAAGTTTATTTTGCGCAAGTCATAGGATTCTTGCGGTGTTTTAAAAAAAAAAAAAAAATCCAAGTATGAGGAGTTTTATGCCAGTTATGTTGCGCAAGTTTTGAATGTTGCGGAGTTTCATGCCAGCATGTTGCTTTAGAACGATGCAGTGTGACATTGCAGCAATGCGATGCTCCCCATGCCATGAACACAAGTTTGAAAAGAGACAGAGGGCCAGTCACATCACCTTCTGACAAGAAATTAATCCAGAAATGACTGGTATACGTTACCCTAGATTTGGCGACAGTATAATGATTTTCCCAGATTTTCTAAATCTTGGTCAAGACCAATGCCTGCACACAAGTTTCGAGGGAAATTTGATCGGATTTCAGCAATTAATGAGGATCGAAACAATGGGTATTGTCTTTTCCATGCAATTAATACCGTCGACGGGTCTAGCTTAGATGACCGTTGCTTCAGAGATTATTACTTTCGTTATAAATTCAGAGATCATTCATATAGAAGGGTTACTTTTGCGATTTCTAAGAGTTACAGAGTAATTGGAAGGGTTTTCCTGTGCAGAGATACTTCAGTTACAGAGTGCTGGTTTTCCCCAATTTCGCAGCCATTTCCAGTTTAGAGCATTGCACCAAGTAGTTTATGTCTGAGATGGAACCTTTAGAATACATTGTGCAAAGATTCCAGCGTGGTGGCCTTGAGTCCGCTATGACGACGCTGCCCAAGGTTGTGAAATTAGGTACATCACAGGTTAGACAACTGCCAAGGATGAGGAGTCAAGATCATATAGTAGAAGAGTCCAGCCTAGAGCAGGAGGAAGAAGTTCATATGGAAACAGAATACATCGTGCCACAAGTTGAAAATGCACCAGAGGTAAACATTACCAAGGGTGCTAAGTTTCTTGTTCCCCTACCGCCGATTGATTATTGTGTAAAGGAAGATGGAGATCTGTTAGGATATGCCTCTAATCTCAAATTTACAGACTATAACCTTGGAGACAGTAAGACATATCCTTAGTTTCACCCGGATCGGTATCTTACGGTTCAGAGGAACCCGAGGACCGGAGCAGATGAGTTTGTTCCTATGGAACATGTCCAGATTCTTGAGCGGTCAGGCTTGCTCAATTTGTTGAGAATACCACATTTTGGACGAGGTGTAGAGGTTAATGCCGTGGTGCGTGTGCTACTTTATTGTGTACATGGAGGTTAACTCTAGATAGGTAACAAGGTCGATCTGATACACCGCATCACCGGGCTGTCCAAGACTGGTAAGGACCCTAAGACACATATATCGGGTAAGGGCAAGGATACTAAGCTACCAACAACCCTAGTTACCAAGTATAAGCTACAGAGAGGAGGATGGGCTTATGACCTCACAAGCTTAATAGACGATACACTCAAATTTACAGCTAGTATGCTTGCAGGAAAACTGTTAACCAAGGTTCACCCAAAAGAAGTCACAGGATCAGTAATTCACCTTGCCATACAAGTTGCAGAAGGTGAACAATTTAATTGGTGTTTATTTTTATTAAATATATTTCTTCAAGATTGTTTGACAGCACAGGATGAGGCAAACCACCCCTTCCATTTTTCGTGGTTGCTTATATTATGTGCATTCGTCGAGTGGAGAGAGCTGCCCCATACCCAGTTTCTACAGCTAGGAAGCGACGAGCCCAGAGGCGCGCGCTATGCAAACTTATGGGAGAGAAACAGCCCAGCCAAGAAAAATATCAATATGATAGTATTCTATGAATACTATAAGCTTTTGAAGAAATTCATCCAAGAGACACCGTGGATCAGCACGAAGGTTGTGGACATGTATGATAATCGGCTTGATTTCATGGCAGACAGCCATAGAATCTACCTAAGGCCAAAAAGGTCTAGAACAGATAACTAGGAAAATGGTTCATTCAGAATGACAGCACAGGATGTAGAAGATGTCATCAAAGACTTTGATGATGAGTGGAAGAAGGCATTTGAAGATGCCACAGCACTACCATCAGGTACCGCACAGATAGACCCATCAGACAAAGGAAAAGACAAAGAGGGGTCCCAGACAAAAGATGCAGCAGAAGTGCCACCACCGGCACAAAAGAGGAAAGATGCAGAAGAGGAGCCACTAAAAGCACCAAAGAAGAAAAAAAAAAGCTTTAAAGCCAGCTTTAGAGACCGTACTAACAGACAATGACTATGATCAAATCGTAGCAAGATTGAAGGAGGAAATGAAGGAATCATATCAGGCGATGCAGACATCGTAGGACAAGCTACAGAGCTTGGTAGAAAAGTAGCTTCTGGAGATGAAAGCATTAACTGAGAAAACTGCCATAGTGCAGACTCAGCCAGTCAAGGAGACAGCAGGAGAAAGCTCAAAACAATCAATTTCCCATGAGGAAACCCTTGTAAAGGATCGCATCAATACAGTGTTGATATCTCCATGGAGAATCCGATTCCCTGATTCAATGATTGATGTACAGCTACAGACTAGACAACCTGTCGAGGTTAATCTCACAGAGTTCCCTGTTGATCAATTACAAATGATCCAGCACCAGCTAGCCGCAGAGCTCAGTGATAGAGAGCTTGCGACTTATAAATAGAACACCCAACTGAAACAAAAGAATGCAGAACTCACCGCAGGCCTTCAGACAAAGGAAAAAGAGTTAAGAACATATGAAGAAAGACAGCAGGATCTTAGCCAGGTCCTACAGAGCATCGCATTGGAGTTACCCCAGTGTAACATTGAGTTTGCCTTACCTCTAACACAAAAGGTAAGATGAGTTACAGAAAGAGCAAAGGCTCTAGAAGAGACAGTGACTAAGATGGAGGAAGACCACAAAGTGCAGATTGCTGAGCTTGAGGCTCGACCACCGGGAACACCTAAGGCAGACAAGGAAGTGAGGGCACAGCCCTTTAGACTCACTTCAACACAGATGAAGTGTCGCATAGATGATGCAGAGTCATTACTAGCCGATGCGACAAAGACATGGTCGGAGCTAGACGAGCTCCTAGATAGACTGGAATTGCAGCATAGCATCCAGCACATAGAGAAGTCCATAGTAGCAATGAAGGAAGAAGTCAAGAGCTTAGGAGCTCTTGCAAGGATGAAGAAGACGAGTGAGATGAACCGTTTGCAACAGGAAGTGCAGTGGTTACGAGAAAAATACATACAATTCAACAACCTACTTCAACCATATCAGGAACAAATCATAGAGCTAATCGATGCGGTTGAGCAGAAGGTCCAGGAGTTCACTACAAGCAAGAGTGAAATTGATGACACAGAAGACTCCAGCATTAGTCAAGCTATGCTTGAAATGGCACAAGAGTGTTTCAAAGCTATGAACAACGAAGTCGCAGGACTTCGAGAGAGATTCGCAAGGACTTCGCAGGAAGCCAAGGAGAAGCTACAGCAGGAGAAGATAGCTGTTAGTGGCTCAGGGACGAACCACAAGTAAGTGTTAGGGGACTATTGGAGCAGGGTCCCGCAGCTACAGGAAAAGCTGCTACATCGGGACAAGGAAGTCAAAGAAGACAGTACCTGAGCGACTAAGAAGAGAGATCTCAACCACTGCACTTAAGGCAGCGACGAAGACAGGAGGGCTCAGCTACCCTCATAAAGAGCAAAGGAGCAACGGACTGAGGTATTGAAGAAAAAGGACAGCAGGAAGCGGTGCCCATACCCACGATCAACGCTAGGAAGCGTGGAAGACTGCAGAAAGCTGTGGTGTGACAGAAAATGGCAGCTCAAAGTACAAAGAGGCCAACTTTCATAGTTAGGGTTTTTGGGTTACTATTGAAAAAGGCCCATAGTTTTGTAATGGCGAGACCTTCGGGCCGCCTATAAAAGCATATATCTTGTATTGTAAAAGGTTAGTTGTTTAGACATTTAGCTAGCTAGATATTCAGATAAATAATAAGCCAGTCAGTTGTTCTGTTCGCTCATAGTCAGTTGTATTGTAAGAGTCAAGCTATGGTTCTGTATTAAACCTATTAGTTATCTTACTGTAATCAGTAGCTAGCTCCTTGAGTATGATTGAACAATCTGCAGGGATTGAACAATCCACAGGGATTGAGAGAGAGAGAGAGGAAGAGTATATTGTAAGAGAAGGCAATATTATAAGAGAAGAGATCTAAGAGAGAAGGGCTCCCGACTGTGTGCGCAGAGTTTCCCAGAAGATCTCAAAGCTGTATATGAGGTTGCAGCGGAACTGTGTTTACTCTCTCAAGATATAATATAAAAACCAGTTCTCATGGACATAGATTCCCCCTTGGAGGTGAACCACGTAAAATCTGTGTGTTGTGCGACTGTTTCATGTGTTTGTGCTTTACTTATGTCTTATCTGTTATTCATTACATGAACTATACCATCAATAGTGAGTAAATGTATGCTATATTTAGTTTATAGTAGCATGAAAGATTAACTACGGGTTGAATCTGTTAAGACTTCTGTAGATGAGTTATCAGTTCTTGATGCACGACAGTTGCGGTCACAGTGTTAAGTGATTCCTGCATATTAGTTCAGCAAGTTGAGCATAGTTGACGTTAAGCATATTAGACTGTAGGAGTCTAAGTGAGGCTATTTAGCTTAACTATTACACTAAGGGAGGAAGCCTTTGGACCCTGAGAGTCATATTGAATTCTTACTGTAGGAGATATCGCAGTATAGAAAGGTGATATCACACTGTCGGAGGAACCGCGGTGGGAGATATTGCAAGATAAGCAATCAGCAGAGGAGATAGTTGCACATCATCCTAGAAACTGCGGTGCGCTAAGGGCCAGTCCCCTAGTAGAGTCAGCTAGGAGGAGAGAAATAGTGCATCGCTGAGAGATTCCATTGAATAAGAAGAGACAAGAACCACTAGGATGCCACAGAACCCGGTTGAGGACACTTGAGTCTTCAGCCAACCCATCCAAGATCACTTCGGGTGAGACTTCAGGCCGTTCTGCGGTCTGTCGTCGAAAGGGCCAGTGAGCTAGGGGTTTTGTTGGTACATAACAAGTAAACCCGAGTCTACCCAAACAACACCAAACCAACACACTAGGGATTGTCTTAACACAGCCAGGAGAAGGGTGTATCGATCACCCTATCGCGTACTCAAGCAGAAAGTTATCTACCGCAGAAAAGAACTACACCACTACAGAACTAGAAGGATTAGCTATGGTGTATGCTCTACAGAAGTTTAGGCACTACCTGTTGGGTGCCTCATTCGAGATGTCCACTAAACATTCCGCTTTAAAGTACTTGGTCAATAAGCCAGTGTAAGGAGGAAGGATCTGCAGATGGTTACTCTTATTTCAGGAGTATGATTTTGAAATCATTGTAAAACCAGGAAAATTAAATGCCGAACCTGATCACCTGTCATGGATAGATTCCAGAGAAGAACCAAGTAATTTAGAGGATAATTTGCCAGATGCGCAATTGTTTTCTATTCAGATCGTAGATGAGTATTACGAAGATATTATTCACTTTCTCACTACAGGGTGGGCACCTGTTGACTTTACTAAGCATCAAAAGAAACAGTTAGTTGTGAAAGTAGCAGATTTCACTTTAATCATAGGACAATTACACAAGTTGGGTCCAGATGAAGTCTTGCGCAGATGCGTGATGCCGCACGAGAAAGAGGCCATTATCAGAGAAGCACACTCAGGTACCGCAGGAGGTCATTTCGCAGGAAAGCCGACTACGCAAAAAATTCTAGCTGCAGGATTATGGTGGCCTACTTTACATAAAGACACTAAGAATTTTTGCAGATGTTGTGATATCTGCCAGAGGGTAGGAAAACCTTCGTGGAGAGATGAAATTCCATTGCAACCACAACTTACGTTGCGCGCATTTGACAAGTGGGCTATAGATTTTGTGGGTCCTATCAACCCACCAGGAAAATGAACTGGTGCAAGATACATCATCACAGGAACAGAATACCTCACCAGATGGGCAGAGGCCAAAGCAGTAAGGAATTGTGATGCTGCTACAGCTGCACAGTTCATTTTTGAAAACACCATCAGTAGATTTGGTCCAGTAATTTTGATGAGTGATCAAGGCACACATTTTCTGAATCGCACTATTAAGGCCTTGACGGAGGAATTTCAGATCTAGCACCATAAAAGAACTCCCTACCATCCTCAAGCTAATGGTACAGTGGAGGATTGTAACAAGATTCTAGAAAATTCTCTTACTAAGATCTGTAACAGCCAAAGAGATGATTGGGACCTCAAGGTTAATGCTGTATCATGGGCTTATAGGACTACATGCAAGAAACTTAAAGGACACACACCTTTCAGCTTGGTGTATGGACAAGAGGTTGTTATTCCTATGGAATGTATTATTCCCAGTTTAAGAATTGATCAAATTACCGAGATGGTTGATACAGATACGATGAATGAAAGATTAGCGCAATTGCTCGCTTTAGAAGAAGACAGATTCATCGCAGGATTTCATCAAAAAGTGCAGAAGGCACGAGAAAAAGCTTGGCATGATAGGCACATTAAGAGCAATATTTTTCAGACAGGAGACCTAGTGCTCCTTTATGACAGCAAGTTTATTAAGTTTCCAGGGAAATTCAAGACGCATTGGTTAGGACCATATCAGATACAGCAATTTACAAAAGGAGGTGTCGTTCAGCTCAGTAAACTAAACGGGGAGCTTCTTCCTACTTTGATTAATGGCAGTAGGCTTAAGATTTATAGTGATAGCCACTCCACCTCCCAGCCCTAACTCAGACAGTTTATGGACAGTGCAGATGTTCAGTGTAGTTGAAAGGAGGCATCGCACCTATAACTAGTCTACACCTAAAAAAAAAAAAATACAAGTATGAGGAATCGCAACAGGAAAGTTTATTTTGCGCAAGGCATAGGACGCTTGCGGAGTTTTGAATGTTGCGGATTTTCACGGCAGCATTTTGGTTTAGGATGATGCGGTGTGACATTGTAGCGATGCGATGTTCCCAGTGCCACGTAGCTGAGTTTGAAAAGGGACAGAGGGCCAGTCACTTCGCCTTCTGACAAGCAGTTAATATAGATACGACAGGTATATGTTATCCTAGATTTGGAAATAGTACAGTAATTGTCCTAGATTTGGTAAATCTTGGTCGAGATTGCCAGTGCTTGCACACAATTTTTGAGGGAAATTTGATCATATTTTCAGCAATTAATGAGGATCGAGACGACGGCTGTTGTCTTATCCATGCAATAATTGTCACCAACGGGTCTAGTCTAAGCGACCGTTGCTTCAGATATTATCGTCTTCGTTATAAATACACAGATCATTCAAACATAAGGGTTACTTTTGCGATTTCTGAGAGTTGCAGAGCAATGTGTAGAGCTTTCCTATGCAGAGATACTTCAGTTACAGAGTGCTAGTTTCCCCAATTTCGCAGCCATTGCCAATCCAGAGTATTGCACCAGGTGGTGTATGTCCGAGAAGGAATCTTTAGAAGACATTGTGCGATGATTCTAGCGTGTTGGCCTCAGGTCTGCTATGACGACGCCGCCCAGGGTTGTGAAATTAGGTGCACCACAGGTCAAACAGACGCCAAGGATGAGGAGTCAAGCACAGGATGTAGAAGATATCATCAAAGACCATGCCGAAGAGAAGACAAAAGATGAGAAGATCACTGAAGATAAGAAAATAGAGCAGAAAAATGATGAGAAGAAATCTACAGACAGGAAGAAAGTAAAAATGAGCAAAAGAAGGCAATGGGAGAAGGAATATGACCTGTCTGATCAGCTAAGAGAAGAACCAGAGATTACTGAGGCAAAGAAATGAAAATATGAATATCATAGTTAGCGTGAACACCTAGAGCGATTTGTTGAGAAGAAAAGTGAAAGGGGAAAACAAACCAAACAAGCAGAACTTCAGCATGCAGAAAAAGGCTTGTTCCCAGAATGGAATTCATGGTTTGTATAGCTTTCGTATAGAAGGATCTAGACTAAATGAAATGTTTGATGAAGCTGGAAGATATAGATTTATATTTCTTTGTGATACAAGTTCTAACCCAGATAAAGAGGAAAGGATATCTGTGGAAGGCTTCTCAAAAGCTCAAGATCCTTAAAGGAGCTGCTGATCTACGAAAAGATAAGAGAGACCTATGAACTAAGTTTATATAAGAATCTTATTACTCAAGATATGCTCGAAGCGGCACAGGACAGTGTCAAAGCTATGGACAAAGAAGTCGCAGGACTCAAGGAGAGATTCGCAAGGACTTTGTAGGAATTTAAGGAGAAACTACAGCAAGAGAAACCAGCTGTTAGTGACTCGAGGACAAGCAAAAAGTAAGTGTTAGGGGACTGTTGGAGCAAGGCCCCGCAACTACAGGAAAATCTTTTATATCAGAGCAAGGAATTCAAAGGAAATAGTACCTGAGCGGTCGAGAAGATAGAGCTCAACCACTGCACTTAAGGCAGCGGCAAAGACAGGAGGGCTCAACTACCCTCATAAATAGAAAAGGAGCAATAGGCCAAGGTATTCAAGACAAAGGACAGAAGGGGAAAGACTGAGGAAGTGGTGCCCATACCCATGATCAGAGCTGAAATCGTGGAAGACTGCAGAAAGCTATGGTGTGACGAAAAGTGGAAGTTCAAAGTACAGATAGGCCGACTGTCACAGTTAGGGTTTTTGGGTTACTCTTGGGATAGGCCCACAGTTTTGTATCACGGTGAGACCTTCGGGCCACCTATATAAGCATGTATTTTGTATTATGAAAGGTTAGCTAGCCAAACATTCAGATAGACAATTAACTAGTTATTTAGTTAGTTGTTCTTTGAGCCAAGCTCTGGTTCTGTTGTTAAGTCTGTAGTCATCTTACTATAACCAGTAGCTGGCTCCTTGAGCATGAGTGTAATAATTTGCAGGGATTAAGAGAGAGAGAGAGAGAGAGAGAGAGAGAGAGAGGAAGAGTATATTGTAAGAAGGAAGCAATATAGAAAGAAAGGATATCTAAGAGAGAAGGGCTCCCGGTTGTGTGTGTGGAGTTTCCCAGAAGATCTCAAGCTGCATAATACGTTGCAGCAGAACTGTGTTTACTCTCAAGATATAATATAAAAACCAGTTCCCGTGGACGTAGCTTCCCCCAGGTAGTGAACCATGTAAAATCTGTGAGTTATGTGACTGTTTCATGTGATTATGCTTTACTTAGTTGCCATCTGTTAGTCATTGCATGAAATTTTCTATCAGTTAATGAATGAATGTATGTTATTCTTCAGTTTAAAGAACAAGAACATGGAAGGATAAATGCAAGTTGAATGTATCAAGTAGTCTGTATATGAGTTTATCAGTGTTTGATTCATAATAGTTAATAGTTATTGTGTTGAGCGACTTCTGCATAGCTAGTCCAACAAGTCGAGTATAGTTGATGTTAAGTGTGTTGCACTGTAGAAGCTTAAGTAAGGTTGTGTAACACCTTATTGAAAGTTAACTGAGCTATTATACCCAGAGAGAAATCCTTTGGACCGTAAGGGTCACATTGAGTCTTACTGTAGAAGATATCATAGTATAGGAAGGCGATATCGCACTATCGGATGAGTTGCAGTGTGAGATATCGTAGCTAAAGACTTGAAGAGAAGAGAGTTTGCGCATCATGTGAGAGGCTGCGTTGTGATAAGAGCCAGTCCCATAGCAGAATCAACTAGGACGAGAGGGATAGCACTAACAGAGAGACCCCGCGGGCTAAGAAGAGTCACAAGGCACTAGGATGCTATAGAACCTAGTTGAGGAAACCTGATTCTTCAACCAACCCATCCAAGATCACTTCGGGTGAGACTTCAGGCCATTCTGCGGTCTATTGCTGAAAGGGCCAGTGAGCTAGGGGTTTTGTTGGTACAATAAAGTAAACCCGGGTCTACCCAGAGGGAAAACCAACACATAAGCACAGAATAGATAGAAAATGGAAACTGAACATATGATAACAAAAGAGCTTATATTAGATCATGAGCAATATGAGAAGCTTGACAATAGAAATGGTCTACAAGTCCCTGAAGTCAAACCTTTTTCAATAACATAAGTCTCAGGATTTATAGCCTTTACAAAAATATTCAGATCCTGAAAAATTGGATCTGATTTACTAAAAATAGACAAAATAATTGTTTTTTCATAATTAGGTCAAAAACCCTAATTTAACTACTAGTCTATCTAACTGTAGAACTCATTCATTGTTTGAACCTTCTGATAACTAAAGTGAGTACTAGAAATAACTACCACTGGTCCTCTGCTGGATAAGTCATTGTTTTACTTAGATATTTTAGTGTTGGTGACCCTTTCTTCCTTTATGTCACTGCAAAATTGAAGCATACCTCCCCTGATGTTTTCTTCAGCACCCTTCATCTTTATACTTCGTCCCTGAGCTATTCATATTTTCCCAAAACTAGTCCTTCGTGCCAAAATTTGATCCTGTGCCTCTTTCTGCTTTCAGTGGTTAAGAGGCCAAAATATCGGACCTGTTAGCTGCCGAAAGCGCTGCTTTTGGTGGCTAATGAACTGCCTCAACGTCCACCTAAGCCACCGAAATCCTTGTTCTTCAAAAATTCTTAAGCCACCTCCAAAATTATTATTTCAAGTTTGTTTGCTTATATTTTTATTCAGCAGGTTCTATGTTAGGAAGGTTAGCAACAGCTTGGCTTGATTCTGGATGCTGAAGGCTTACTGCAGCTTCATCTAGGGTTTCCAATGTGAGGTGAGTGCTAAGGTTTGGCTTGGCATCCTTCATATGCAGCCTATGAAGCCTAATAATTCTATACATCCTTGTGTTGTCCTTCAAGTATATTTTGTTCAGTCATTTTAGAAAGATATACCTTTATCTCATCTTTTGGTAAGAGTTGTACAGCAATTTATTCCTCCTGGTCAATGTAGCATTGTCTTTCTTTATCTTTTTTTCTAAAATTTCCATTTGATGCACTTGCCTCAGAAACTGATTTATCCTTTGTGTATTGAGCTTGCTTGAGGAATCCTTCTCTACTAGTTCATATTTCTCTTTTGTTGTAGGTGATGGGAGTTCTTCAATCTCTGCTGTCAATTGCTCTGTTAGGTCAACTTTTGCCCTAAAAGTTTAGCCAAACTGCTGAAAACTGTGGATCAGATATGGATTTGTTCCTTCAAATATGTCACACCTGGGTATAAAATGAAAGAGGTTTTCGTATATTGGTTTGTTTTGAAAAAAAACCTCTCTCAGTTTTTTGGAATTCGTTTTAATTTGCTCGGGATTTGTATTTCAAAAACATGTGTCAAACAGGAAATTCTGAGATCCGAAAAATAGGTCTCAGAGATGGATTCGATTCTCCCAATATGTAATACCTGTAGGAAAACTAAGAGATCGTATTGTTGTATGATCTATTAGGAAAAAAAATGTCTAAGTGTTTTGAAAAAGGATTCTACAGTTTCTCAGAATAATTATTTTAAAAAAATGACTTTTCGTAGTAAAACGCCACTTTC
Organism: Pseudotsuga menziesii; assembly: GCA_001517045.1. Classification (NCBI taxonomy): domain Eukaryota; kingdom Viridiplantae; phylum Streptophyta; class Pinopsida; order Pinales; family Pinaceae; genus Pseudotsuga; species Pseudotsuga menziesii. The sequence continues at coordinate 64,919 of LPNX010363132.1, read as the reverse complement.
AGTGGCTTAGAGCGCCCTAAAATTTTTGTCTTAGCTGCTTTGGAGGGGTTAATCAGATAATTGGTACTTGAGAAAATATGATGGTGGATTTTGGTGATAACCATGAGATAGCTATTAGAGCAATCATTTTAACTGGAACTTTGATGCTTCGTGGAGGTTTAACTGCAGTCGTGGGACAGGTGGAGGGAAAGCTAGGGTTTAGATTTTCATCAGTCTTTTGAGATAAATAATGACTTCTTAGCCATCAACTCATGCTTTACTGCAATTCCTTGAACTTTTAGGTGGTTAATCATGCTAAATTATGACATGCCTCATGCTGATGAATTTTATTTTGATGGGCACACAACCGTTTTCACTTTTTGTCCTTTTCAGTGGTTAAGAGACTTTAGGGTTTAGTTCACTAGCTGTTGAAAGCTAGGATTTCGGTGGCTAATGAACCATTGGTCCATTCGCCTAAGCCACCAAAATTTTCTCTTTCCAAAAACATATTTCATTTGCTTTCGGATGGCTAATTCCTTCCAAGAAACACTCGCTAAGTTATCGAAACCAAGGCTTTTCGGTGGCTAATGAGCTTGTTGCAGCTACAACATTTCTCCCCAAATTTCTTAAATTTTGGGCCCCTCCTCATGATTTTGCATTGTTTTAATCATTGGATCCTTTGAGTTGTTGGTCGTGTTGTAATATTAGATGATTGTAAAAGCTTAACTCTCACCCAAGGTTCAAATTTTGATTGCGTTTGGAATTTATGGTGAGTCACATATTCTAAGTTTGTTTTTGCTTGTTGATCGAACCAAGTATCCTGTATTGTGGTCATCATTGCGGAGGTATAACATGTTTCTGTCCATTGCTGAGTTTAAAGATGTCTAAACACTTAGAATTTTTATATTAATCGGGAGTCATTCTTGTTGGATCGGAAGCTGGATCCTTTTCTCTTTCGCCGTTGTGGAACCCGGAGTAGTTTAGCACCCGAAGTCCATTTTTCCCCGACTGCCGATGTGGGTTGACCTGATTTAGCCGCGTACCCGAAGCCGTTTTTCTTCCGCCCAGACTCATGGCTGGCGTAAATGCAAACCAACCACCTAACCCACCAAATCCACCACCTGCATGGAGAGCTAGATCACCGTTAAACCTTACACCTCCGTTACATGACCTACCTCAAGCCTTTGACAAGATGTTGCCCAAGTTTGACCCAAATGAGAGAATACTAGTAGATGGTCATCTACAAAGTTTTTACTTGGAAATTGAAGGATTAAGGGCCAGGGAATATGAAGATGTGGTATGCAGACTATTCCCGCATACCCTTAAAGGAGCTGCAGCGTCATGGTACTTTGGATTGCCTGCTAACTCTATCCCTGATTGGGATACCTTCGAAAGAATCTTCAGAAGTAAGTATGCAACTCAGAAAAATCATGCAGCTCTCATGAAAGGGTTGTGCGCACTAAAAAAAGAAAGAAAAGAAAAAGTGCACAGTTTCACACAAAGGTTTGCAGCCTATCTCAAGAATTTTTTTGAAATGGATAGACCTTCAGACAAAGTTCTGATTGAATAATATACTTCAGCTTTAGGCCTTGATCTGGCCATGTTTGCCAAAGGTAGGGCCAAGCCTACTTTGACGGAAACCTATGAAGAGGCTGAAGTAGTGGAAGCTGAAAGAGAGAGTATTGAAGACTATCCAGAATAGTCAGGAGAAAAAGGTGCAGGGAGAAAAGCCTTATTGTTTACTAAACCTAAGGAAGAAAAGTCGCCAGATTTGGAAAATATGGCCAAAATGATGTAGAAGCTTTCCAACAAAATCATAGATATGGAGAAAGAAAAGGAAGCACAAAAGTTTTATAAGCCATATTATAAGAAAAGAGAGGATAACCACCAGTCTCAACCTCCTCCTCACAATACTGCATCTATGAATTTAACAGAGGTAGGCTTGGACAATTTTTGCACTTTCCACCAACAGCCACACTCTGAAAAAAATTGTCCTCAATGGATAAACTCGATGACGCTGGTCATGAATCAACTGTTAGATTCTAGATTAACAGAAGAGGGAGATGAAGAAAGAAAAGAAAATTTTGTTTCTACTTCTACTAAAGAATAGGAAGAGGAAACCATGGCTTTATGGAATTCTGTCTCGTTATTTGATGCTGAAGAGGAAAAGACTCAGGGGTACATGGATGTTATGGAAACCAACGTAGCCACAAGGAGCCAAGGGACGGTTAAGGAAGATAGTCTTATACTCCCAAAGATTAAGAGGCTACAGAGAAATGTTAAGAAGAAATTTCAAAACAAATCTTTGGCTGATAAAATTCCAGAGTTCGCTATTACCAGCCAAGATCCGAAGCAGAATGATACGTTGGCTAGGCCAAATGAATGAAAGATGAATGCTGATAAACCTCACCCCACTGAGAAGCCGATGGATTATGACATCGTGGAGGATTTAAAGAAGGTAAAAGCGAATGTTCCACTATTCGAAATGTGTAAAGTGCTGCAGCAAAAAGAAAGACTGTTGAAAGCACTTGAAGCATCGGATGAGAAGCTACCCGCTAACAATCAACCTTAGGAAGAAGAAGAAATTGGAGAAACCAGTGTTGGAGGTAAGTCTAAAAGAAAACATCCACCTTTCCTCCTCACGTTTGAAATTTTCAATCATAATGTACATAATTGCTTGGTAGACTCAGGGGCGTCGATAAATGTTATGCCCATATCAGTCTGTAAAAAGATCAATGGGCAGCCTAAGCCATCCACATGGAGGGTGGTTCAATTGGATAGAATGGATGTAAAGGTAATTGGTGAGCTGGAAGATGTCCTAGTCCGTCTGGCATCTAATGACAAAGTTTGCCAAGTTATTAACATCGTGGTGGCTGATATACCAGACACTTACGGTCTTGTCCTGAGCAGAGACTGGTCGGCCAAATTAAATGGATATTTCACCTCAGATTGGTCCCATCTTTGGTTTCCATACAAAGGGATTCCAAACCAGATTAAGATTCTAAGAGAGCCTCACATGAAGTACAATGTTACTCAGCTGGAGGAGAAGAATGTACCAGTGGATTATGTACTGGGAAACTATTTTATTGAGTTGGAACCAAGGAATTATCAAGCGGAAGAAGCCAGCAACACATCTGACACCCAGCCTGATCTCCTTCGATTCTCATAGGCTGATGAGATTGACTGTAATATAGTAAGCTTAGCAGTAGGAGTAGATTCACCTTCCATAGTTAGTGATTTTTGGATTTTGTTTTTTTATGGCTCTAAGAAATTAGAAGGTTCAGGAGCTGGCTGTGTCCTGATCGACCCACAGAAGAATAAAAATTTCCTCTCATGTAGATTAGAGTTTGAGTGTACTAATAATACAGCTGAGTACGAAGCACTGGTGCAGGGACTAAAGAAGGAAATCGAATTAAAGGTAAGTAATCTAAAAGTTTTTGGGGATTGTGAAATTATTGTTAAACAAATCCAGAATTAGATACATTTTGTTTCTCCTCACTTAAAGGCTTACCAGAATGAGGTATGGGATTTGCTTAAATGTTTTAATGCATTCAACATTATTTCAATTCCAAGAATTAAAAACGCAGCTGCTGATCTATTGGCCACATTAGCTGCTAGACTCGTACCCACTAATAATCGTCGAACTACTTTTCAGGCCCTTAGTACCGGATATGATCACCAACTTGCGAGTGTTCGACAATGATCAGCAAATCATAGAATGTTTGACAAATGACGAGGTGTTTAAAGGAGCGATCATAAACGATGAAGAGCATTAGGCCGAGATGAAATATGACAATTTCATTCCTAAAGGTATCAGAACGTTAGAAAAAATGTTCGATTTAAATGAAAATTTCAAAAGACCAGCAAACGTGAAGACCCACAGCTCATCTCTACAGTTCGAGCTGATAAATTTAGGGACTGAGACGAACCCCAAATTTTTGAATCTCGGCAAGTGTTGTTCACCAGCAAAAAGAGACAAATTCATCAGTCTATTTAAACAATATAAAGATGTTTTCGCATGGACGTACGAAGATTTGAAAACATACGACACCAACATCATCAAGCATGTCGTCCCCATTAAAGCAGGCATCAAGCCATATCAGCAACCATTAAGAAAAATGCATCCAAAATTGGAACCGCTAATTCAGAATGAAGTGAAGAAATTATTTGATGCTAGAATCATTTTTAAAGTCAGACACTCTGAGTGGGTATCAAATCTGGTACCAGTAAGAAAAAAGTCTGGAGAGATCAGACTCTGCGTGGATTTCAGGAACCTAAATCGTGCATCAGACAAGGATAACTATCTTGTTCCACCCATGGATCAACTGCTACAAATGGTTTCAGGTTCTGAACTGTTTTCATTATTGGACGGTTTCTCTGGCTACAATCAAGTATTAGTAGCTAAAGAAGACAGATTGAAGACCACGTTCAGGACCAAATGGGGAACCTTTGCCTATAGAAGAATTCCCTTTGGGCTTATAAATGTTGGAGCAACATTTCAGAGAGATATGGACATAGCTTTCCGTGGATTGATTGGCCGAAGTGTTGTAGTATACCTTGACGATATTACAATATTCTCGAAGAAAAGAGAAGAGCACTCGTTTCACTTAAGGCAAATTTTCGATCGCTGTCAGAAATACGGCATCTCACTCAATCCTAAGAAGTGTGTGTTCACTATCACGGAGGGAAAGTTGATGGGTCACATGGTTTGAAAGAAAGGAATATCTATAGATCTAGAAAGAATCAAGGCTATTGAACAAATCCCCTTGCCCCATAATAAAAAGGGGATGCAATCATTTATGGGAACGATAAATTTTGTGCAAAGGTTTGTGCCTGATTTTGTTTAGATTGTCAAGCCGTTGCAGCAGATGGTAAAGCAAAATGCACTATTAAAGTGGACTGAAATTGAGAAGAGCGCATTCAGCAAAATCAAAACTACTGTTGCACACGCACCCTCCCTGAAAAGCCCAAATTTTGACAAAGATTTTATCTTGTACACCTTCGCATCCGATGATTCACTAGCAGTGGTGCTCACCCAAAAGGAAGATGGGGGGGATGAATTCCCAATATCCTTTATGATTACTAGTCTACAGGGAGCCAAATTGAACTACCCAGCTGTTGATAAACAAGCTTATGCTGTATTCAAAGCAGTAAAACTCTTCAGGCCTTATATTTTAAAAAATAGAACCAAGGTGATCGTCCCCTACCCAGCTATAAGGTCTCTTCTTATACAGAAAGAGTTAGGAGAAAGAAGAGGCAACTGGGTAACATCTCTTCAAGGGTACGACCTTGAATTCAAGCCAGCATCGATAGTTAAAGGACAAGGGTTGTGCAAACAAATGACTGAAAATGGAAAAAATCAAGAACATGCCTGGGAAGATGAAGCCGAATTACATGTAATGGAGGTATGTCCTTTGTTTACAGCTCCCAAGTCTTGGTATAGGGACCTGGTGCATTACCTACAGGTAGGGGTGTTGCCAGAACATTGGAGTTCCAAGCAAAGAAGAGCGTTGCGTCTTAAATCAGCCTCCTATCAACTTGTTGAAGGAGTATTATTTAGAAAGAATTATGACGGGGTTCTTCTCAGATGCTTAGAAAAGGAAGATGCGAAGAAAGTAATGTTAGAATTGCATGACGGTCCTGCTGGGGGACATTATTCGAGAGATACTACAGCCCACTAAATTCTCAGGGCAGGTTACTATTGGCCTACGCTCTTCAAGGATGCGCACGCACATGTCAGGAAGTGTGATATTTGCCAAAGGTGTAGTGGGAGACAACCTAAAGCAGCAGCACCCCTAAAGCCTGTGATGATCATGGAGCCATTCGAGCAATGGGGGCTAGATATTATTGGATAAATAAAACCAAATTCCTCTCTGTAGCACATGAACATTTTTACCGCTACTGATTATTTCACTCACTGGGTCGAAGCAATCCCGCTGCGCAAGATAAATGAAGACAAAGTCATCAGCTTCATACAAGATCATATCATGACCAGGTTTGGAGTTCCAGTTTCGTTAGTCTTTGATAATGCTAAATACTTTTCATCAATTAAATTGACTGCATTTGCTCATGATAAAGGGATAAAATTGCATTATTCTACTAATTATTATCCACAAGGAAATGGCCTGGCTGAATCCTCTAACAAAAACCTGATTAGAATTTTAAAGAAGACTATGGTAGAAAACCAGAGGAGTTGGCACTCAGCATTACCAAATGCCCTTTGGGCCGATAGAGTCACCCCCAAGTCTGCGATTGGAGTGTCTCCATATACCCTTGTCTATGGTAAAGAAGCCCTCCTTCCTCCCAATATCATGCTACCATCTTCCATACTAGCTCAAGAGTCTAGGGGGTCGGATGATGAAGTTTTGCAAATAAGAATATATAATCTCCTGAAAGAATAAGAGGCTAGATCTAAAGCCAAAGAACGCTTTAAGCAACTGCAGGAGTTAGTTAAGAGATGGTTCGACAAACATAAAGCTGGAACAAAAGACTTTGAAGTAGGAGACTTAGTCCTCAAATGGGATCACCCCCATGATGAGAAAGGAAAGCACACTAAATTCCAGCAGTTGTGGGTAGGCCTTTTTCAGGTTGTAGCCAAGCTTGGCCCTTCTACTTACAAGTTGTAGGATATACAGGGGTGGGAGGAGAACCTACTAGTAAATGGTTTGGTTCTCAAGCCTTATTTTTCCTGAGTCTATTTGAATTTTTCTGTCTTGTATATAAATAATTCGTCTGGTTGTCTTTTGAGTCATGTTTTTCAGTTTGCTTTAGTTTGAGATTGCTTGTTTTTAATAAAGGGGACGAACCTGCGGTTGCATGGGGAACATCAAAATTTTTGGGAGTGATAAACAATTTAGTGATCAGACTATGGGTTGCTATTTGTATAAAAGAATTTCTTCCAGTTTAGTCGTTTTCTTGAATAATTCTGTGTGCATTGAAGTCCTGCTTAACCCTGTGAAATAAACCGGATTCGAAGAGTCTGGAGTACTATGTTGAGGCTCCATCCACGTCACACTTAAAATGTTCTAAGGAGCGACAGTAGAAGACCCATGGAAAGGAGCAAGGTGAACAGTATATTAAACATAAATGATCCCATGCCAAGAAATGAATGCCAAAAGGCAAATAAAGAGTCAAAAATCCTATGAAAGCATCATAAATCAAAGCAGGTGCTTAATCATAAGTACTAAATTGCCAAAAGATCCTCTCCGTCCATGAGCTGAAACTTGAAATACACCACTCACACAAAAGGACACTATGGGATAGAGGATCCTGAATTAAAATTCAGTAAGAAAGGCATGTAGGAGGACTCATATGAAAAGGGACAAAAGTCCAAAAGCACAAAAAAGTGCTAAAATGGCATGGGAACGAGGAACAAACGAATATTTTTGTTTACCATGTGCTACGGGGCCTGTGGTGTCCAAGTTGTCAGCTACTTGAAGACAAAGGTAATAATGAAACTCATCTTCTGGCCTCAACAGAGTTATCTAGACTTGAAAATATTGGTTTCCACTCTCCCAAATTGGACTATTATCAATGATTGAAGGTACACACTTCCGGCATTCGAGAAATACAGATAGCTGGAAGAATTCAATAGAATGAATTTGTTGTTAAATAGTCTGTCACTCAAATATTAATCGCCCAAATATCTAGGTTCCCCAGGTAATCGCCAATTGTTGCAGCTGCAACATTTCTCCCCGAATTTCTTAAATTTCGGGCCCCTCCTCATGATTTTGCATTGTTTTAATCGTTGGATCCTTTGAGTTGTTGGTCGTGTTGTAATCTTAGATGATTGTAAAAGCTTAAATCTCACCCAAGGTTTGAATTTTGATTGTGTTTGGAATTTATGGTGAGTCACAGATTCTAAGTTTGTTTTCTCTTGTTGATCGAACCAAGTATCCTGTATTCTGATCGTCATTGCGGAGGTATAACATGTTTCTGTCCATTGCTGAGTTTAAATCTGTCTAAACACTTAGAATTTTTATATTGATCGGGAGTCATTCTTGTTCGATCGGTAGCCGGATCCTTTTCACTTCCACCGTTGCAGAACCCGGAGTAGTTTAGCACCCGAAGTCCATTTTTCCCCGATTGCTGATGCGGGTTGACCTGATTTAGCTGCGTACCCGAATCCATTTTTATTCCGCCATTGCGGCTGGGGAAGTCATTTGGCTTCTGAAGTGCAAATCTGTCCGACTTCTGACAAAAGCCTTTTTCTGCCCGCTTCTCAGATGTCTCTAGCTCTTGTCTCTTCCGCCGTTGCGGCTCTCAAAGTCCTTCAGCTTCCGAAGTGTAAAGCCGTCTGATTTCCGATTAAAGCCTTTTCCCGCCCGCGTTTCGCTTATCCGCATCTCAGGTCTCTTCCGTCGTTGCGGCTGGGAAAGTCATTTAGCCTCCGATGTTAGTATTCCCCCAATTGCTGATTTTTTCCCACCTGCGGATTGGTATACCCCTCTGATGCTGGTATCTTGAACCGCCGATGAGTTTCCCATTTGCAGCCAGTGGTAATGTTGTCAAGATTGGAGGTGGTCAAGGTAGTGGCGGGAGTTTGATAAAATTCTAATAATGGGAGATGCACCTGGATGCTTTCTTGTGGATTAGCTGTTCAATTTTAATGTTTAAAATGTCAATCTGATGAATGATGCATTTTGGTTTATTCGCAGGTGGACTTGAAGAATTTTTAGGCAAACGCAGCACGAAGGCACATCTAGGCAAGTTTGGAAAAAGTCAAACTGTGGTTCTCAGGACTGAAGAAAGGACAAAATGAATGACGGCCAAGGCACAGACTAGAAAGATCTATCAGTTACTAATCAAAATATGAACGTTCACATAAAATAAAAATGAGAAGACAAAGCGGCCTGAAGAAGAATCTAAAACGTTTGAGGGACTGGAGAGTCAGATGTTTGGGGGCAGCCCAAAGGACCTGCTGTGTAGTTTAAATATTAGAAAGATAGGATTTAGAGGGGGACCTTTTCCCTGGAAGAATTTGTAAACCATTTGCTTGTAAGAGGAACTATTTCGTTTTACAATCAGAAACTGCAACTTTTGCCTGCTGGAGAAAGCGAAATGTGGAATGTATCAATGTGATTAAATGAACAATGTTGAAGGGGAACTATTTCATTTTCAGTTGTGTTTCATTAACTGTGAGAGTGTTTAACTTCCTGAACCTATGTTCTTGTTGAATGCTTTTCAGTATATTTTGTGATGTTTTCCACTGTGAGTAATGAATGTTGTTCATAAAACAATTGGCTAACTGGTTGTTCAAAAATCTGCAATTGTTCATGTGTCTTGAAAGAAGTGTCAGCTATCTGTAACTTTTCATTATGCATGTACAAAATATGTTACTCACTAATGAATGATAATCTTGCTCCCTAGGGATAGTTTAGGTAGTTAGTTTATTTTCTTGTTGTATGTGATTTAGATGCTAGTGAGTCTAAGATGAGAGGTAAGAACCTGCGCATCACGTTGTGAATGCTTCTTGCATCTTATCACCCTGCATGGTTAATTAGGCACTTGCATATCATACATTAAGTCAAAAAATACAAAATACACGGTGGACCGGGCCACAACCGGTAAAGCCTTTGTTTTTGTTACTTTGACCTACGGTAGCCGGACCGTAAACCGGACAGATTCCCCATACCAAATAGTCAACGGGCTAGTTGGGAGCGTTGCTTGGGGAGAATCCCTTACTGTTGTTTCCTGTGAATTTTGGGGCCTCAACAGAGCTATTGGAAAGCTCACCTAAGCCACTGAAATTCCTTTTCCCAAAAATTTATAAAGAATGTGATCAGTAGGCTTTCAGTGGATAACATGGTCTTGCGTTAAACTATTAGCTACCGAAAGCTAGTCTTTTCGGTGGCTAATGAGTTGTTAAAAATCTCGCCTAAGCCACCAAAAGCTAAAACTTTCAAATTTATTAAATAACAAAACATCAGATATCCCAAATTTGTCAGTCACCCCAGTATCTTTCATAATATGACTTGAAATCTTCATCCTATCAAAAAATAAATTGTCTGAGTGAACTTATTGAAAATAAATTTATTTTAGGAGATAACAGACTTCTATTCATCAAATAGACTACACATAACACTGCATCACCCCAAAACTCCAGTTTGACAATCTTGAAAAATATCATTGAGCGTACCAAATTCATCATGGTTCTATTCATTCTTTATGCCTCACCCTTTGGTTGAGGTTTGTAATAATCTGTAGTTTGATGTTCAATCCCATGTTTACGAATATAGTCATCATTATAAGTGTATTATTTTCCATTAATAGTACGAAGTGTGCCAATATGAAATTGTGCTTAAATTTCTATCCATGCATGGAAATTTTTGAATGTTTAAAATACTTTAAATTGTCTTTAACAAGTATACCCAACACATTTTAGTGTAGCAATAAAAAAATGCCATGATATTTTTATTACCATTGGCAAACGGAATGGGCATGGGGCCACAAAGGTTAGAGTGAATCATCTCTAAATTTCTACATGCTCTCTAAGGGTACCAAACACTAATAATGAGAGGATTTTTTCAATAATAAATGGAGAGGTAATCGATATGAATCCTTAGTCATTGAAAACACCAATGATAAGGGTTTCCTCCCCCTTAGTGACCCTGAATCCTCTTGGATATTTTCTCTCCCCGATAGGGATGAGCTTGATATCTCCATGGGATAAAAAGTAAAAACTATCTCAAGGTTTGACTCTAAAATAAGAGGCATCTCAGGGGGCGGAGATGTAGAATTACCTAGGTGCACTTTCGATGAAGGATTAGTGTTCCATAGATGTTCAAGAAAGTCTATTATTCTGAGAGGTAGCTTGATATCACTAAAACCTACCTAATAATATTCAACCTAGGATCCAATTTCTCTTCTTATCCCAGAAAGGGAACATGAAAATTCCTAACCATAAACCTAGAGCCTATCATCGATCAAATTTCTAGGTCGATGAGGCAACAAACATAAGGTTCATGAGGAATCTTTGAGATGGATTCTACAACCCCAACACAAGAAGTGGTATTTTGGTTTTTTTCACGACCACCTTCTAGATTGTTTAAACTCCAAACCTTCTTTTTAAGCTATTGATTGCAGTAGTCTAGCACATGTTAGTAAAAATGACAATTCATGCAATGAAAAAGCATGTTCAAGTAGTATATCCTATGGGTAAATGATAATTATCATTCACCTATAACCAATTCCATAGATTTGTATAATATTTATCGGAGATCCACTTCAACTAGGATATGGGATAGGGTTCTTAATGAAGATTCAAATATACTTTTTACAACCACTACAAATTTCCTCAAGGATTCTCCTATAGCCTTCAATCCTTTAAACATCCAAAAATTTATCAGAAAATAGGTTAATTTCACCCAAACGAGGGTGTTGGTCACTAAATCAGTTTTGCGGTCGAAAAGAAGATGGCAGAATTTGAACACTAGTAAGAACTAGTCCAAAAACCATATTTTACATAGATTCTCTCTACATCCTCCTTCATATGAAAACCAAAACCAATCTATTTGTGCAAAAGGAGGTTGATAATGGGGAAATACCAAATAACAAACACCCACATCTCATTCACCCAAGACTTGATAGATCATTGGTTTACCCACAATGCAAAAAACTTTCCAACTAGATCCTCACCATCTAGATGTGCAATATCCATAACCCAAATATCTCTTCCGACCATAAGGGACATACTGACACCAAGACTACAAATAACCCTTCACTGTTTCTTTTCACTAGAGGATTTCTCTCTTGAACAAAGGCTGATAAAATTGTGAAGCTCCATTCAGCTACCCACACACCCTAAATCTCACAAAAGGCGTCTCTACCAAAACTTTTGGGCACTCATCCACTCCCCCAAGCGAAAAAACAATTTATGCTACAATCACCTCTTCTTGATCCCCAGAGTACATAAGTCGTTGAGAATCTCCTCACACTTACCATAGATAAGCTCCCTTGCACAAACATATGGAACTTGTGTAAAAGTTCAAATGTTATTTTCATGGGCAATATTTCTTGGATTCCAGGAAATGACAAAAGTATAAAAATATGGGATGGTAGGATATTGGGAAGAAAGGATCTAAATTCTTATTAGAATTTATCTTTGATCCATAATTGGATCAAAATTGAAAACCTCACTTTGTTTATCTTATATCTCAATCTAGAATGCAAAAGGGGAGTGGGTGGGTTGGTTGGACATAAATCCACCTAATTATTTGAAAGGTCAATGGAAGGACTTGTTGACTCTTTTGAACGGTCTAGCTCCTATTTATAAGAGGGTCTAGGGAAAAAAAATTGGTAGTTACACAATAAAAGAGGGGTAAAATACTCAAATGAATAGTACATGTGAATTTTCAAAGGATTTAATATGCAACTCTATATGGAAAAGTAAAGCTCTTCCAAAAGAATTAAAATTAAAAATGGTTTTTAAGTCATGCTAAAATCCTTACTTCTGATCATATTCAGAGTTGATGTATTAAAGGCCCTTCTCATTGCTATATGTGTAAATCATAGTGAGTAGATAGTGATACATTTGTTCCTTGAGGAAATTTTGTTGTAGAAGTTTGGAGTATAATTTTGGCAAGTTTGAGCATAAGCATTGTTATTCCTTCTAGCTGGAGGGAAGCGTTTTTCACTTGGCACAAATATTATCAAAGGAAATTCAACAATAATCCTATATTAAAGAAAGTTTGGAGTCTCCTACCATATGTTAGTTTTTGGAAAATTTGTCTTGTTAGAGACTCAATATTTTTTAAACATGTCAAGGCTTCAACCAGAGAAATGGAAGATCAGGCTTGGGATATGATTATTGATATTCTTCTTGCTAAAAGTTGTGTGAAGCAGAATAGGTTATTTATTGTAATTGATACATGGTATACCTATTGTGTTATCTAGTTATTGTTTTATCCTGAGATAAGCGATGTATATTGCGGCTAGATAAGTTATGTATGTGATGTATTACTAACCATGGTCATTTGAGATGGATAAATCTATTAAGTCTCCTCTAGAGACTGGTCACCTCTAGAGTTAATTACTTTAGCATATGACTATATGGTTCGGGGTAATATATATGATCATCAGTATGTGTGACAATTATTCTTAGTATGATATGATAATATGGATAAATAATAAACACATGTGGACCATACATTAAATGATAAATGATAAAGAGAAAGTAAAGAGAAAGGATTCGAATTACCTATGTATACCCTCATGTGAACTCGAATTGTAAAGGCTTCAGTAAATCCTCGATTGTAACAAAGAATGTATCAGTTAAAATAAGAAATATCTAAGTGATCCATGCAAAGATAAAAATAGTAAATAAAATGATTTGCATGGATGGCACTAAGAGTGAAGAACTGATGTCACTAAGAGTGAAGCACTATTACTCTCATTCGGTATCCTAAGATAGATTTTAATTAAAGACAGTGGAAATCGAGTTCAAGACACTTAAAATCCAATTAAATCTAATTATAGAAGACAAGGGCACCTATATTATGCATGGTGAAGAATCCTAAGTGCCATCTTGGAACTAGTGCTAGGAAGGGTGTTAGTGTTTGCATGGAGGGAGTTCTAACTAGCTCCTCCTTGTCTATGCATTATGTGATTCTCTCAAGAGTTTAATTGAGCCTTCCATTCACTACCTATTGCGTGCTAGGTGTTTTGTCTTGTTATTAAAGTGTTGGGAACTTGGAAATTTTATTATAGTGTTGCATTGGACCTCTCTTCTCTAATGTTGAGGTGACATTGCTGATTGGGAAATATGCTTATGTGTTGTAACCCATTCTCTACAAATATATCTATCATACACAAAGAATTGTTGGGTTTTTCATCCTCCATGTTTGGATGGTTTTCCCAAGGTATATCTTGTCTCTTATGGTTGAATGATTTATGTGGCTGATTTATTTATGAGATTCATATTTGCAGTGATTGATTGATAAAAGTTTTAAATTTCAAGGATATCCATATTTCCTCAAAACATTGACATGGTATCAAAGCATAGGGTGTGAAGGATATTAGTTTTGTGCATAAAACTAAATCATAAGTGATCTTGAGGACTTGAGAAAAATCTTCGAGCCATGGCATCGATCTTCATCCAACCGGAAGACCGACTCAAAGGAACTTCCAACTTCAACTCATAGAAGGAGAGAGTATTAAGCATTCTTGGCTGTGGTAAACGGCCAAGAAGAGTAGTCCAAAATTCAAAACGTTATGCACTAATTTCATTCAAGAAGATGGGCGCATACAAACCAAGGTTGTGTGCACCAAATAGGAGAATCTTTCCCTCATGGAAAGAATGTAGAAAGTGAGGAAACCATTTGCTCCCAAGAATTTCATGCAAAGAAGAAGGAGTTCAATGAGTTTGACAAATCAAAATATTTGGTGCTTCCATTGTAAAAAGAAGTGCCACTTTGCATGAGACTGCCATACATGGAAGAAGAATGAAGAAAGGATACATGCATCCATCGTTGTGGAAGGAAGTGAAACTTCTTAGAAGAAATCATCCAAAGAAGAAGATGATAGAAAGGAGTATTTCCTTTAGTGAAGAAGAGAATTCTCTCTTGTGTGCATGGGATCCTTATTTCATATGCAGAGACTCGCTACCTCCCACATGTACTCAAATTTGCAAGTAGATCAAGAGGGAACCTGCAAAACAATAAAAGATAAGTACTTGTATTTTTTATCATATGTTTTTATTAAAATCAGATTTAAAAGGTTTTGAATATGTTTCATACATTCATATAGAAATCTGAATTCATGGGATTTGGAATTGTGTTGTAACATCATAAGTATATGCATTGTTCTTTGTCTTTTATTGTCATGTTGTATATCTCATGAAGTCTATATTATGAGATATGATATAGGACTGATATGAAACTGATATAGACTTATATAGGACTGATATAAGGCTGCATAATTTGTTTCATGAGATATGGATATGGAGCTGCATTAAATTATTTCATAAGATAAGATATGGGACTATTATAGGACTGATATGGGACTGATATAAAACAAATATAAGGCTGCTGTCACGTCCCCGACCCTCCGACCGGCGAAGAGGACGCGACCAACACCACACAACCGGGCAAACAGCCCCATGAACATGGACAGTCACAACAATGCTGAAATTAAAACAAGCTCAACAGAATGCACACTAAGATGCATAAAACATACAATGATACAATCCATCATACGAGATGCATAATTCATCAACATACAGCGGAAGCAAACATATATACATTCCAACATTTAACGTGTTCATCATAAGTCATTTGACATCAATATAATTACAGAGATGAAACAATTAGAAGTACTTATCTTTTAATGAAGAATTCTCCTGCAACCAGCTACGTCGCTGCAATGTTCCACCCAACCACATGCCAGCATGCTCATCAATCTCTCAGCAACACTGCCACCCCCAAGCTGGGCATGATTCCTCAAGGAATAAGGGTCCAAACAGGCTTACACAAATCCAAGGTTTGCCAACACACAACCAAACCCACACCATAGGGTTCACCGGGTTGTCAAGGAGTTGGGATAGGCTAAATGCCAAGCTGGTGGCCTCAACACCAGTCTTCTCATGCATACCCAGCCTCTAATCCCACTCACATAGTCCGAAGACCAACCATTGCATACCCGCAGCAAATAACCCACTCACGGCTCTGTGATGAAGGCAAAGACAACCGGGGACAGTCCCAACCAACAGGTGAAACACAGCTCAAGCCACAAGACAACTCAGAGTTGTTCTTGGCCCTAGTGTGGCCAAAAAAACTCAGCAACAACACCCAAATGACATCTGCAGCCTCAGCAACCAAGAAGCAACCCAAAGCCAGGGCAAATCGATAGCCCAACTCACAACAAATGATGGCAACAGTCCACCGTCCCAAACAAAGGAGAAAACTCAGCTAGCGGGATGTGGCAATCAACAGCCAACCAACATCCACGAGCCCATAGCACACACCGTTCCCCAATGGGAGAAGAAATCAGACTATCAACAGCATACAAAAATTGTGGGAAGAACAATAGCCCCAAAACATAATCAGTGAGCATGGCTCACAACGTGGGAAAACGACTCCAATGGTCTATGCATGAGGGACACTTGCACCAAACCGAAAAACACAGCGGAAAACATATGCACAGGTCACAATTGGTAAGGAAACTTACACATAGTTCCTGAGCGTGAAATGGCTCCTGCACACAAAATTCCCAAGTGACAGCCACAATTTCTCTTGCTCCCCGCCTGAGCAAAATCAACGCAGAATCCCTGCGCGTGAGGAAAAAGGACACGGCCAGCAAAGTGTGGGAAACAATAGTCCATCCACAACAAAATAAAGCTCCAGCGATCCTTCACAGTCTGGCAAGGGTGGACACCAAAAATGCTGACTTCATGTGTGAGGAGAAGGGAGCGACCGTCCCTGCGTGAGGACGAACAGACTCGGCCTGAGCGCGCGAATGAACAGCCCTCAGCTCCTGCATGAGCATGAACCGACCAGGGAAGGAGAAAGAATGGAAACATGGGAGAGAGTTTCTTCTACCCCACACGACATCAAGGGAAAGTCTACTGGTGGAGTGGGTACGTGGGCAAGGATGAGCAATCCTACCACACCCACCACCACTACCAGCATTAACTGCCCCAACTAACAAAACAAGACAATAAAGAGGTTGGGTGAGACAAGGGAAGATGGAAAATCAACAAGGTGGTAACACATGGGTTTCCCCCCAAAGACCAAGGTTGACATCCCCCACACCCTTATCCTTTGGAATCATGCCCTTTTCATTTCAACGTTGCACTGTCGTAGCTGGTTGTGGTTTATTTTATTTGATGTGCGTATTTTCATGATGCCACATTATAATGTGTTGGATAGCATGATATACCATTAGCAACTATCCCCATTGCTGAAACATACACAATCGAATCGATGGTGGGGCTTTTGCCTTTAGCTCCTCACCATGATTAATTAAAAAATATACATCATGCAAACGGGGTCAAAACCGGGGTGTTACATTCCCCTCCCCCTTGGAATAACACCATCCTCAGTGTTCCAATACATAGGAATACATATACGATTGCACATCAAATTTTAGAATCTTGCAGATCTGTCCCCACGTTCAATCATTTACTTTGAACATTCAATACCAAGCCTCTCGGCTACCATGGACTTGTCCTGCTAGTTCTCAGCTTCCAGCTTATCCCGAAGTCTAGGAACTTTGCGACTATTTCCCTCATCATGTTCCCTCATTGGGCAATCCCAGCGTAAATGATGTCCTCCGCATTCCCATCATTTCACTAGCTGCTTCATCTTTACCTGCTCAATTTCCTTTGAGTCTTCATTCCTGGACCATTTCTTATCAGGTCGCTTGGACGAATGTCCCATCGCTGATCCACCTTCCTTTCTTTTGTCGATTGCTCCCATAAGGATTTTCACCTCCTTTTGCAAACCGATAGAGTCTTGCAAAATCTGGTGGTTCTTTTCATTCTACCTCTTCTATATCTTGAGCATCTCCCCAAGATTGTCTTGGGTCTTGGAAATCATTTGAAGGAGACTTCCAGCTAAGTCCAACAACTTCTGATCTGTTGCCATGATCAATGTGCACCATCAGGTTTCACTTTTCTCACCTGTGAAATGCACCATTGAAATTCTGTCAGACCAAGCATAGTATAGTCATTAAAATCAGTTAGTTAATTACCCAATCGACATGACAGTCCAAGCCTTATCAAAAACTTTCATATTTTTCATGCCTTCCCAACAGGCACACGAGCTCATTCGTGTCCATTCTTGGGCAGGGAATTAACTATTCC
>LPNX010363132.1:0-46657 GCA_001517045.1 Pseudotsuga menziesii | reverse complement strand
TATAATCAAAAGGCAAGAGAGAGCAGCAAGAGTTTCTGCCTCTTTGTTTTGTTCCATCCTGGAACCCACACCACTGCAGTGGCTTTTCATGCTCTCAGCCTCTTTCACTTCACCGTGAATGTTGGACCAATCCCTCTTGGTCATGACACTTAGTGTCTTTGGTATATTCCAGACCTCTAAACCATGGGGTCTCTCCACATGGTTTGTCTCAGCTGCTAGGTACCTCACGGTCTCACTAACACCTTTTTCATTATCACTCATTCTGAGCTCTCCATGACAGTCACATGTCCACATGCACCTCTAGGATGCTCTCATAGTCCTCGCTTCCAGCGATACCTATATCCAAACATTGAATAGATTCACATGTTTAGTTTATTCTCATCGGCTTTATCTCTAGAACAAGAGCTTAAAACATCACAACCAAATCATATACACACGTATATTCATGAGCAAAATAATCCAATACTTATCTGTATTATGTGTTTCCTCATTCGTCCACAGGATCCTGCTTCGCTTTGCAAGCCTT
The DNA here is from genome assembly GCA_001517045.1 of Pseudotsuga menziesii. NCBI lineage: Eukaryota > Viridiplantae > Streptophyta > Pinopsida > Pinales > Pinaceae > Pseudotsuga > Pseudotsuga menziesii. The sequence goes on along the minus strand of LPNX010363132.1, from coordinate 46,131 downwards.
GGGATCGCCCATGGACTTGGATGTTAGGTCAGCACCCAGGCTTCTCCACAACATCCTTTTATATATATCAGGCATAGTCAAGCCAACCTACAGTTGGGTTTATCAGAACTTAGGCAATCAAGCCAATACATCAAATAATTAATGTCCAGTCAATACATCCACATGCCGACTGGTATTGGAACTTTACCACGACCATTTCTAGGTCTAGGACCTACTATGGATCCTCAGGCATATAACAACCCAACATACACTTATACCAACATACACTTATATCAACAATAACCCTTACTCCACAACCCCTCACAACAACCATTTACCTTTTACCTTTACCTTTACCTTTTACCTTTACCTTTAGGGTGTAACACCCAACTACATCTATTTAGCCTGTCAACACAAGCAATATAAGCAAACTCATCAGCATTATTTCTCTAAAACAATAATCATATTTCATATCATTCACTATCAAGTATTGAGACACCAGGAGTGCGTCCACTCCCTAGGGTGTAATCAATATTGAAAACCCTTTCATGACTCGACATCGGAAAAGTGTGGACTCTTCTCCGGTGTGTGCCATGTAGGCCCTATTCATACTCAAGCAATCGGTCATAATGGATATCAAAACATGTTCTGCATATTGAATTCAACAATCAAACATGCATATTCTTAGCAAGGGTCACAGAACACTTATCCATTTGTCGGCACGGCGTGCCTTCGTTAAGGAGGAATGGGGCTCCTTCTCTGAGTTAACAGTCCCTCGGTTTGCCATCCCAACTCCTTTTCACATTTCATGTGCACACATGTCTTACCGACATAATTTATACCATCTCACTCATGTTGCTACCAAACATGTAGTGCAGATGAGACATTTCCAAAATGTCCAATGGCGTTTGACCCGAAACCCATTTCCAAGGGAAAACCTTCCCATGAAGTTTGGCTCTTGCAGGCCATCACACATGATCTTCATGCAACGTGCACCCCTGGCACATTCATCAAATAGCCAAACAGTCAATCATTATCTGATAATACAATCCAAATTGATTGTTCCATAACCAAGCAATGACATTGGTAATCAAATTCAATAGGAAATTGCAATTCTGTCTACTACAGAAATTAGTTTGCTTGGCAATGAGGTGATCCTCCTATCACAATCTTATACAAGCCAACAGTGATTAGTAGTAGTCATAAATTTCTTAATTTCAGAATTCACAATTCAAATTTAACAACCCATTATGCATACCAACTATTTTTACAACCATGAGACTCTTCTCATAAAGTTTGGCTCTTTCACATGGTAGATTCTGGCATTGGTCAGGGTCTTACCTCTCACTGCCATGCTCGAAATAATCTACCTGAAACCTGAGCTTCAATCATCCAACATAATCTTATGCAAGCCAATAGTGACTAATAGTTGTCAACAATTTCTTAAATCCGAAAATCACAATTCAGATTTAACAACCTATTATGCATACCAACTATTTTTACAACCATGAGACTCTTCTCATAAAGTTTGGCTCTTTCACATGGTAGATTCTGGCATTGGTCAGGGTATTACCTCTCACTACCATGCTCGAGATAATCTACCTGAAACATGAGCTTCAATCAACCAAACACTTGGTAAGTCTGGATGCATATAAAATTCTCATTGCTACAACCATCACTGAAGCATTTTCAAAATTTATAAAATTCAAATACTTCCAGCTATTAGTCACATCAATATTACCAAAACTCATTTACTTCATGCAATCATTATCATACTACATTTGCAAGGCATAGTCACATAATTCATGCAATTAAATGAAATGTTTAGATACTCCTTACTTCACAAGCATATCATTTGTACCACCTTGCTCTTCCATAGAGCATTTTTGGCAGCCAATTGATCATGACTATCCTCTTCAGGCACTTACTATCCTGCATTCACAACAGCTTTTGAAATGGTTATTGAATTGTCATCAATTCATCATTTCAGCCATTAGTTATTCATAATATCAAATGCATTCATCTCAATGCATTCATGCAATGCATCACAACATTTGCACCTATACTTATGCAATCAGTCACTCACACCCTTCATATGCATACATTCAATGCATAACTACAAGATTCATAAAATCTTTTTGATGCATATCCACTCAATGCTACCTTGCATTGATTCAAGAATACTATGTATTCAACATATCATGCATGGCCTAACCATGACTACTTCATATAGGATGCATCAACATATATAGGCATGACACCTTTCTATATTCAAATATCCACATGGTATGAGGTCTCTTACCTTTACCACTCCATGGAATTCGTCATAAGAAAACTCTTACCTACATGGGTCCTACTTACACCCTTGATATGACCAATTTGGTTGGTCCTTTGCAGGAGATTGCAGACTTTGCTCACCAACTTTTGATTATGGACTGGTTGCCTTATCCCTTTCTTCATAGGGTTGCTGGTCACATTCATCAGCATCAGCAACATATTCAGCTAGGTCCATGTTGTCGTTGGTTTTTCCACTAATGCCAACATCAATGCAATAATTATCATTATTGGCTCATTATAAATGTATAATCCTCAATACCCTTACTAACAGGTAATATCCTATACATGCAAGGCATATCCTCATACATTTCATGTATAAAACATATAAAATATAATATAGTTAGCAAAACAGGGTTTTAAGGAAACTTCCCTTTCAAATCCCTCATCCTTGCATGGAATTCCTCTTCCACACACTCAGCTGGTTAGCCTTCATAGTCCTTGCTACCTTTGGGCATGCAATTTTCCAGATTTTTCCATTTGATAGCAGCGGCCGTCATTACCACTTTGCTGCTCCATGCTCAGATTCTAGTGACTTACCCCTGTTCCCTACTGGATAAGATTTCCAACGCCTATCCACATGCTTCATTCCGACCTCGGGTGTGAAAACCACACCACTTCTAAAAATGAAGATTTTCACCAAATCTTTGCATTTTACACACAACTACATTTTGGACTGGGTACCAACTTTAGCCACCTGAAAATCCACTGAAAAATAGCTGAAAATCCGACTGGAAAATAGTCGAAATCTGCTAGAAAATCCCACTCAAAAAACTCAAATTTTTCCTCCGTAGAATCGGCTCTCATTTCCACTATTCGTCCGACGTTTCGGAACTCCAAACAGCTAACTTCCTCTGCTGCTCATCGGCTGTCGGAACCACTAGGCACTACGCATCGGCAGTCGAATCTTTTATTTTTTTCCGATGTGTTGGATCTGTAGTCATCTAGGCAGCCGCAACGGCGGACGTTCAATCCACTTACTTCATCCGACGTCGCTCATCGGTTGTCCAATCAGCTAAATTTTTCCAACGTTTTGGACCGATCCTCCTTTGTCTTCCGGCGTATCGGCGGACCGATCAACTAAATCTTTCCGACGTGTCAGTGGTCCGATCTTCTAAAGTTTTTCGACATTTTCTATACTTAGAAAAAAATTTCTCTTCTTCTTCTTGTCGCCACATCGGATGCTCGATCAACTATCCTTTTCCGACGTTTCAGCGATCTTTGGAAGATCTCTGCCGAAACTGCGGCTCCGTCTTCCACTAATCTCCTCCGCGACTTTCTCTTTTCTCCTGCCGCTGCATCGGCAAACTTATCTTCTATTTTCCTCTGATGCTTGCTGCCGCATCGGCTACTCAAACAGCTAAATCTTTCCAACGGATTCCATACTTAGATGAATTTTTCAACTTTTTCAATATTTTTCCTCTTTCTACCTTCTTCCGCTGACGGCATCGGAAGTCCTTTCTCATCAGAAGTCTAGTGCTCTAGACTTCCGCAATAGCGGGCGTATGAACCACTATCTCTTTCCGATCGGTGAACTTATTTTGACCGGCATCGGTAGGCTTTTCTCATCGGAAGACTAGTTCTTTTGTCTTCCGCAACGACAGAACATCAAACCTCTATCTTCTTCCAATGGCCGATGATTCCAAGACTTAGAAAAAATTTCAAACTTCTCCCTCTTCGCTGCTTGATCGGCTCAATTTTCTTCTTTCTGCTGGCGACTTAGTCCCTTCCGCAGCCGCAACGGCGAAACACGATCCTCAATTTTCTTTCGATCGGCGGCCCAATCTGCTATGGCATGACCCGATCGGTGTTGGCAGTCTTTTCCCATCAGAAGACTAGTTCTTTTGGCTTCCACAATGGCAGGCGCACGAACCTCTATTTTCTTCCGATAGCCGATGATTTCAACACTTAGACAAAATTTTCAAACTTCTTCATGGCGTCGACGGTCGAAGAACTTACCCATCGGACGCGTAGTCACTTTTCCATCCGCAACAGCGGACGCTCGAACAGCTAACTTCTTTCGACGGACATCGGACACTTAGAAAAAATTTCAAAATTTTCCCTCTAAACATCCTCCGTCGGGCGCACTTTCATCTAACTCTTCCGCTATAGCGAAAGTATTTTCCACTAGCCCTTCTGCTACATCGAAAGTCCGAACCACTAAATGTTTTCGATGTGAACTGATTGTTCAAACACTTGGGCAATTTTTTTGATTTTTTTCCAGTCATTCATTTCTGATCTCTGTTGGGTAGAGAAGGTAATTCTACCTTCTATCACTGCATATTGGTGGTCCATGCAAGCCCATGCTGCAACATGAACTCTGATACCACGCTATCACATCCCCGACCCTCCGACCGGCGAAGAGGATGTGACCAACACCACACAACTGGGCAAACAGCCCCATGAACATGGACAGTCACAACAATGCTGAAATTAAAACAAGCTCAATAGAATGCACACTAAGATGCATAAAACATACAATGATACAATCCATCATACGAGATGCATAATTCATCAACATACAGCGGAATCAAACATATATACATTCCAGCATTTAATGTGTTCATCATAAGTCATTTGACATCAATATAATTGCAGAGATGAAACAATCAGAAGTACTTATCTTTTAATGAAGAATTATCCCGCAACCAGCTACGTCGCTGCAACGTTCCACCCAACCATAGGCCAGCGTGCTCATCAATCTCTCTGCAACACTGCCACCCCCAAGCTGGGCATGATTCCTCAAGGAATAAGGGTCCAAACAGGCTTACACAAAGCCAAGTTTTGCCAACACATAGCCAAACCCACACCATAGGGTTCACCGGGTTGTCAAGGAGCTAAGATAGGCTAAATGCCAAGCTGGTGGCCTCAACGCCAATATTCTCATGCATACCCAGCCTCTAATCCCACTCACACAGTCCGAAGACCAACCATTGCATACCCGCAGCAAACAACCCACTCACGGCTCTGTGATGAAGGCAAAGACAATCAGGGACAGTCCCAACCAACAGGTGAAACACATCTCAAGCCACAAGACAACTCAGAGTTGTTCTTGGCCCTAGCGTGGCCAAAACAACTCAGCAACAACACCCAAATGACATTTGCATCCTCAGCAACCAAGAAGCAACCCAAAGCCAGGGCAAATCGACATCCCAACTCACAACAAATGATGGCAACAGTCCACCGTCCCAAACAAAGGAGAAAAATCAGCTAGTGGGATGTGGCAATCAACAACCAACCAACATCCACGAGCCCACAGCACACACCGTTCCCCAATGGGAGAATAAATCAGACTATCAACAGCATACAAAAATTGTGGGAAGAACAACAGCCCCAAAACATAATCAGTGAGCACGGCTCACAACGTGGGAAAATGACTCCAATGATCTGTGCGTGAGGGACACTTGCACCAAACCGAAAAACACATCGAAAAACATATGCACGGGTCACAATCAGTAAGGAAACTTACACACAGTCCCTGAGTGCAAAATGGCTCCTGCACATGAAATTCCCAAGTGACAGCCACAATTTCTCTTGCTCCCTGCCTGAGCAAAATCAACGCAGAATCCCTACGCGTGAGGAATAAGGACACGGCCAGCAAAGTGTGGGAAACAACATTCCATCCACAACAAAAGAAAGCTCCAGCGATCCTTCACAGTCTGGCAAGGGTGGAGACCAAAAACGTCGACTTCATGCGTGAGGAGAAGGGAGCGACCGTCGCTGCGTGAGGACGAACAGACTCGGCTTGAGCACGCAGATGAACAGCCCTCAGCTCCTACATGAGCATGAACCGACCAGGGAAGGAGAAAGAATGGAAACATGGGAGAGAGTTTCTTCTGCCCCAGGCGACATCAAGGGAAAGTCTGCTGGTGGAGTGGGTACGTGGGCAAGGATGAGCAGTCCTGCCACACCCACCACCACTACCAGCATTATCTTCCCCAACTAACAAAACAAGACAATAAAGAGGTTGGGTGAGATAAGGGAAGATGGAAAATCAACAAGGTGGTAACACATGGGTTTCCCCCCAAAGACCAAGGTTGACATCCCCCACACCCTTATCCTCTGGAATCATGCCTTTTTCATTTCAACGTTGCACTGTCGTAGCTGGTTGTGGTTTATTTTATTTGATGTGCATATTTTCATGATGCCACATTATAATGTGCCGGATAGTATGATATACTATCGGCAACTATCCCCATTGCCGAAACATACACAATCGAATCGATGGTGGGGCTTTTGCCTTTAGATGAGAATGGGTTATGTTAAAATAGTTGGTTAATATTTGTACATAACTAAGTAAATCATTATCAGTATATTGAAAGTATTTCATGTGAATAAAATTCATGAGTATGAAATGGTTCTAACCATTAGAATAATTTGTCTTGTAGGGAAAATACATATGTCCCGACCTACAAGTAAATAATGACATGCATGTGGATTCATTCTGATGGTTGATATTGATAGAGAACATATCGGGAGGTTCCTATGTTTCTTCGGAAGAAGACAGAATAGATTCCTTTATACTATTCAAAGATGTGAAGACTCCTGAAGATAACTAAATTATTTTATGTTGGTGTGCTTTCTGTCAACCCATGTTCATATCCTTGTTAGTAAACAAAACCCAAGATATCAACCCTACAGAGGGGATCTCCATCGACAACACCTACGACATAGATGAAGTCTCACCCGACATATCTTATTAGGAACTGCCAGAACCAAGTTTCTGCAGTTATGAGGGGGATTTCCTTATTACAACATTATCAGACAACTCGACTAAAACCAGGAATAAAATTTGTATCATAGATTCATTTAAGAAGACAACCTATTGATTCGTCGACATATATAACAGTATGTAATAGAAATCATTAGCACACATTAACTACTATTCCGTATGATCATATCATTAGATGTGCAACATACATTTATAAGCTCATAGATCGACACATTCAATTCAGCTCATTCACACCAGATATGCGTTTGACATAAACATAGATATCAAATATACATAGACACAAGGCTTAATGTGGAAACCCATCCGATAAAAACCACAAAGGTGCTATTTATCTGGCATGAGAAATGGTTTAGCACTTTTGGTCTACGCACTCAGCTTGCAGACTCTTCTTTTGATATTCTTTACAACTCATGTATTCTTTTCTCGTTTCATGCTCCTTGGTTTTAGGTATCTCTCTCTTTTCTTTCTCTTCCTCTTAGTCTTAATCATTATCTCTCAATATGCCTCTTTGATTGAGCGATATGATGATCCGCACATAGCCTAGATTGATGCATTTATTTTTTTACAATTCTTGCTTTCTTCCTTTGTTGTACACACACAGATTGGATCGACACTTTAATAAGCTTTTTCACTTCTTGATTTAATCGTTGACTGACTCTCAACTGTCAATCGATGGGTTTTCTTTCCAATTTAACCCATTCCATTACATCTAAAAATAGGCACTATCAACCCAAATTACAATTATTCTTTATTCCCAAAAGCACATTATTATCTTAACTATATTTTTATGAAATTTAGGTCGAACTCCTTGTCTCAACCTGCTTTCTTCCTCTTCTACTGCATCTCCTTCTGTCGTGATATTTTCTTGTCTTGCGAATGAAATATTCATCTTTCCAAGGATCATTCTAGTTATATTTCCTTGTCTTTTCCTAGTTCCAACATGCCCTCAACACTCACTTATGGCTCATCTCAAGCCACATTAGACTGAAATATCGGTCAATTCGACTTTGTTGTGAAAGTATTGAAAGTTTTCATGAGTTTTTTTGTTTCTTATGGCATCTCTTCCTGTATTACCTTCAATTGTTCCATAAGTTCAGAATTGGTATGTAATTAAGTTTCCATTCCCGTTGAAGCCAAAGCTTTTTGCACCTTTTCATAAACATGTTGAATAATACATGTAACAATTTCTGCTTCTACCTGTAGATCTACGACATGATCTGTTCTTTTCCAATGTTGTGTTTGTAGTCTACCTACTTCTTGTTGTAATTTCTTCATATCAATAGCCTTGGCCATATTTTCTATTGTCGACAGGTTATTTAATTCATTCTTCAGTTTATTAGCATTTGCTTCAGCAGTATGCAACTGCTCTGTCACTTGTTCCATCTCTGCGTTGTCGATCATGGCCTCCCATGACTAAGAAACATGTTCAACCACTTTTGCAAAAAATACCTTTGCTTCCTCAATATTATGCACAGCCTCAGTTGTTTCATTTCTTCACTCTTTCGTTACCTCTGGTGGTGTATTGGGCATCATCTTTGATTCTAACTCTGTGACTCACTTATGGAGGTTCTCAGTGACCTCACCTAGTTGGAAAAAATTTGCTTTTGTGAACATCTCTGGTGTGATTCCTTCATCCGTAAAGTTGCTACAAGACAGTGTGACAGCTACTTCCAGTCGCTACCTGTCATCCTTCCATGTATTTGATTTATTCTCAGTCTCCTTGAATATTTTCTTAAGCGACGAAATGGTTTTCTTTGATGTCTTCAACTGTCCAAATATCGCATGTTCTCTTATTTTCATCTCTTTGACTACATTATGTTGAATAGCATGTACTTGATACATTGTAACCAACAAAAACATTAAAGGTCACATGGCCAAGATCCTTGACCACATTATTGAACTCCAATGTTCCTAGTTCAAATGATTGACCAACTACTTTAATTTTTGTTTGTGTGGTTGTCGACGAAGTCTTAATAGGTCGCTCTTCATATGGGCTAGCTTGGTCCTAAGACACAATCAAATATGTTACTTGGTCGATCGCTACTCTAACTTCTTTTCCCAGCAGTACAATGTACCTGCAATAAATCGATAACACTGCTGACCAGATCTGTATAAAGTTAATCCATCTTCCTGTATCTTTGGTTTGCAACTTCTTCCATGTGATATGAGAGTAGGTTATAATCATCATTTGTAAGATCGACAATCCTGGATGCTCTGTCGGCCTCCCTTTTCTTACGAATCTTCTTATATTTTTCTATGGTTTCTCTTATCCCCCAACTCTAGATCTCTTTGGGTCACTCTAGATTCATTTTGAATATTGTAGGTATATATTCTTGGGATTTCTGCTGGTGGATCACCTCCCTGGTTTCCATTGTTCTTCTCCAATGGGTTGTCTTGTTGTGGATCTTCTTCTACAGAGAGTTGGTCCTCTACAAAAGGTACTCTCAATTCTTCAGGCTAGTCCTGAATAATCACCTCAATTTCTTCAACAAATAGTTGGAACTGTGTATCTAACCATTGGTTCTACGGGTCTTGTCATGGCTGTAAAAATATCTAGTGCTCCCCGACTAAAAATATGATGATGTTAAAAAAGATTTTCACAGTTTCCTTTGTTATTCTGGCATGTTACTGAAAAAAATGTATAATTTCCTCTGCTTGTAGATAAAATTCAATATTATTATATCTTTGTCATTGTGGATTATCTTTTTCAAACCAGAAATTCTGGTATATTGCTCCTCGGCACAACACAAGAACATCTACTCCTTGGTAGTTTGATGGTTTTGCCCTTGCGACAAAGGAAAAAAAATCAAAATCCAAGAATAATTAAATGGGTTACCTTTATCCTTTGCATCTGCAGCATCTGAAAACAACTCAATCAACAAATATGTCACCCAGTTCATCTGAATACCTATTGTGCACTGCTCTACCACAGTGATTGTACATGGTGTACACTGGTTCGGTCGCATCTTTCACAAAAACTTGTTAGATAAGACTTTGTTTGCGAACCAAACAGTAGTATCATTAATGGAGGTGATAGCAAAGCCTCTCTTATCCCTCAATAAATTGTACTCTTCCTTCATTCTATTGACTAAAGTTGTATCCTGGTCCTTCCCCATGAAGAAGTGTGATCGGTTGAATCCTACTAGGGGAAGTCCTGTAATGGATGATATGAGATCAACTTCCACTCACATTTTCTTATCGAACCATAAGCATCCTCCATGAAAAAACACAATCAACTGCTTCACACATTCATTAAATTTTGTTGTACAGCCAAAATGTGGCATGTACATCAGCGATAACATTTTGGAATTATTTAATCCTCTCCCACTCCATCGGAACTATGTGAATGGGTCTATCCTTGGTTTATCTGATAGTTGTCATATATCTTTTCATATCAGATTCTAGGGATTTATGAAGGTCATGGTTGATGAATCCCGATTTCTTCAAGTTGGGTATAATGTGAGTCGTCACCTAGACTCCTTTTGGTATGGCCTATGATACTAACTAATACTTTTCATTTTTTCTAACAATAACCTTTGGTGCTTCTAATGGAACATAGTGAGGCAACATGGATGTCGACCATGTTGCTTCATTGTCATGTGGAGGTGTTGTTCCCTTTTTTCGACCAATTCCACTACCAGAGAGTTTCCTTATTGATGTGTCGGATAGGTCTAGTCATGCAACAACATCTGGGAGCATTGGTGAGTATGAACAACTTATGTATGTTCTTGCATGATGGGTGTGGGTGATGGAATCTCAACACCTGATTCTTGAACGGTGCTTGTTCTTGAGACAAAAATGACCATGCTTTGTAAAAATTAGCTTCAGCTCAAATAGTTGCACACAGACAGTTCAACGCAGAAGTTTCAATCAATCAGATGTAATAGAATGACCCAGCTTCAGTGAGAAGATGAAATATGTTCACTCATATGATCTTGCAATAAATGGAAAGGTAGTGAAAAATTATGTCACATGAGGATATCTTTCTAATCATTTCAAAGAAACCACCAATGAAACCATCACTTCACCTGCCAATTCATCGATAGTTATTATGCATTAATGGAATATGTGACCAAAAATCGCTTTGCCTAAATCTCCCATTACTTCACATTAGTTTTCAGCCAGTTGTCATTTGCGACCAAAATCCATTATGTGACAACAATCCTTCTTCTTTGATGGCCATATAGTCTGCGAGACAATTCTTCTTTTGTGACTAATGTATAGTCTGTGACACAATTCTTCTTTTGTGACAGATGTATAGTTTGTGACACAATTTTAAACTTTTCAAAACCCTCATAATCTTGTGGAAAAAACACTCATAAACTTTGCGACATAACACATCAACTTTTTTTTATCTCTTTTGGATCTATCAATCAACCAAAGTATGGTTATCTTGATAAGGCTTTAGCCGACTTCCATTCATTAATCCTTTGAAAGGTGTACCATCTAATTTCTACAATTGCATTGCTCCTCCTTTAGTGATCTGAATTAAAATATATGGTCCCAACCAATGTTTCCAAATATTTCCAATATGATTCATTGAAATTATTGTCATAGAGGAGAACAAGATATCCAATCTGAAATTGCTTATACTTAATATGTTAGTCGTGCTAAGATTTATGTCACTCCTTATCGACATTTGGATGAGAGCCTGCAAAAAATCTATCTTCTTCTAATTGTGTAAGCTACAAAAATATTTCTTCAGCAACACCATCATCAAAAATATCAGTAATCACAACTATCCTTAGACTGGGTACAATATATCCCATCTTCCTGACATCCTCTTGTCCATAAACTAGTCAAAATGGAGTTTGGCCTATCAACGTTTTATAGGTGGTGGGATAAGCCCATAATACTACAGGTATTCAGATTCCAATCATCTCTTTAAACATTACATATCTTCATCAATGTGTTCTCCATAATATTATTGAATTCCTCGACAACACCATTTGCTTATGGGTGGTACAGTGTTGTCTTTCGGTGCTAAATTTGAAAGTATTCCGTTAATTTGTCAATCAATTGGTTGACAAAATGTGTTCCTTGATCACTTATCAAAATATTTACACATCCAAATTGGGTTGCTACATGGTCAAACATAAATATTGCAGTAGTCGCAGTAGTACAATCCTTTACTAGCGTTGCTTCATCCCATATGGTCAAGTAGTCAGTCACAGTGATTATGTAATGTGCATCTGTTCTCTTTCTTGGTGGATTAACAGGACTGAAAAAATCAATGACCCATTTTTCAAATGCCTATAAATTTACTTGTGGTACTATCGGAATATCATCTCATAGCGACAGTTTTCCAGTTCTTTGGCTGATATCATAACAGCAACAATAGTTTCTAGTGTCTTCATGCAGGGGAGGCCACCACAATCCAGCCTCTAAAAATTTTTGCACTGTCACTTTTCCTGCATAATGGCCTCCTGTGACACCAGCATGTGCTTCATTAAATACCATCGGTCGCCCATGTTCCAAGAAATGTATAATCTTGTATTTAAGAAATATATAATATCTCTATAGTGATCATTAAACATCTTGACTGCAAACAGTTGTGTGTCAGGGAGACTATTATCGAGATTACCATGCTCTTCTCCACTTTCTAGCCTCGACCAATGGTCTAGTACTGAATTCATTTGAACCAACTTAACGATAATCTCAAAATAAAATTCTTGGAAGAGGAGAAACCATCAACAAATATCCCCCCCCCCCCCCACAACATTGGCTTATTGACCAGATATTTAACCGCAGAATGATATGTATACATCTTGAAATGTCCTCCCAGTAAATAGTGTCAAAAATTTTTAAATTTCCTCCCAGTAAATAGTAAATGTGATGGGATGATCAACATAACCTTCTCTTGGTTGTGCAAGTACAACAATTAGCGGGAAAGATGACGAATCAACATGCATGTGAAATTCTTTCTTCTGGTATGGAAAGACTAATATGGGTGTTGTAACCATATTTTTCTTCAAAACATCCAGACTCTCTTGATATTGTTCACTCCATTGAAATTTAACATCCTTCTTCAATAATTTATCCATAGGGGTAGTCACCTCTACATATCCTCTGATAAATTTACCATAGTAACCCATGTGTCCCAAAGTAGTTCTTAACTGATTTACTTTCAAGGGAAATGGTAGGTCGACAATAATAATGATCTTTGCAGGATCCACCAATATACCATCATGACAAACCACATGACCCAGGAAAATGCCAAAAAGGGGCACAAAAATTTCACTTCTTTAAGGGAAATCTGGATCTGTTGACATTGTTCTAGCATCATTTTAAGACTCTCAACATGATATTTTATTATCCCAAATATCTTCCAGTCATCATAGTAGAATTTAAGGAATTTATGAATAAAATATTTAAACACGGCTACAATTATCCTTAAAAATATAACAGGAGCATTCTTGAGTCCAAAAGGCATTATCGTATACTGGAAAAATCCCCATTCCATCTCAAAGGTTGTCTTGTGTCGATATTCCTTTGCAATTTTGATCTGATGGTAACTAGAGAACCCATCAGTAAATGAATATATTTCTTGTCCCGTGACACTTTCCAATACTTCATCTGTAAACGAAGAAGAAAATGGGTCGTTCAGGAAAGCATCATTCAACTTCCTTAGGTCGACGCACATACGCACTTCACCAACAGTTTTGTTATCTTGTACTACCATAGGGCTAATCCATTTGGATTCTTCAAAATGTTCTATAATTCCCACATCTAACAGTATATCAATTTATGTCTTAAATTTTTCTTTGTACCTCATATTGAGCCGATATGGTCGTTGTTTAACAAGCTTTGCAGCGAGCTTCAAAGGAATCTTCATTTCTCCAAGATCTCAAACAATTCCCTTCATTTCTAAAAATTTAGTGGGAAATAGATCCTGAAACTCATGTAGTAGGTCTGTAATATTTTCAATGGTTGTTGGCGAATCCCTCCAACAAATCTTTGTCGACAGGGGGTCCCACTCTGTCGATGCCCTGCAGTGCAATCTCCCTGAGCACTGGCCCAGACAGGTTTTACCCTACCAAGCAACGTCTGCGGAGCAGACAAGGTCTCACCCGAGGCGTTCAAGGGAGAGCTGTCAAAACCGAGATTTCGACAGTGGGAGAGGAGGATATGGGGATCTGACGAAGGGAGACCATAACTTATGCAATCATCATACATTATCAAAATATCGCAGCATTATTCATGGAACATCATAGCACATCAAACAGTTACAGAAACATAGATTGCATCAACTTAAAAACAACAGATCGCATAGCAGGAAGAGACTGAATCACATCTATATTATGTCATTGTAACAAAACAGAGTCACAGCATCATAACAGACAAGAATTGAGCCATACTCATCGCATCATATATTAATCTTGCGTAAATATGCCACATTACACAATTCTTCTCCAAAACTAGAGACTACATACATCAGGAAGAAGCCCAGATAAAATCACAGTTAAGACAGAAAATTCTCCATAAAACAGATCGCACCAGATCTTATCCCATCCAATCACGCATACAATCACATACAATTGTTCACAACTGCTCACATATGACTCTTCTCAATTGCCCCAAAATAGATCTATAAATAGGCTTATGCATTTACATCAAGGGTCCACTAATAACTGACCTCTAACTGCTACTGACCTATTGCAATAAAACTTGGTCAAAGTATACATAAAATATTCAAAAAGAAATTATTTTCTTGCTTATCGTGCCGATCTTCCCTTTTGCGGTATAACATGAGCTTGTGCAGCTGCCACGACACTGCACAACTCACTCACCCCAAACCCTTTGCCAAAAGGCCCCCAACACAGTTTTGTGGCTTGCCCTTGAGCCACGTCAAGTCGACAGGGTGTGTGCCAAAGTCTTGTTCTTAAAATCTTCAAAATGCTACGCAATTTCATGAACCTATAGCTAGAATTTACTGGCGATACTCTGGCAATTAGTCAAAGTTTACTGGATGTGGTGCTCCTCGCTATCCTTACTGTCGACCAGTTGTCGATTCTATTGAACGACCTGGAGCGTGGAAACGGCCTTAACAGCCAACTGGCCACTAATTTCTTGGAATTATTCAAGCTACTCGCAACACTTTTGTTGGCGTTCTTGTGCCCGAGAAGCTCGCTGCTGTAGGTCCTCCAGCTCTATGGCCTGGGTGATCTGCACCATCAGTGACATAGCCTTCAACGATGTCTTTAGGGTTGTCAATTGGCCCTCTGCCTCTTGCACCTACGTAGTCAGCTGATCAAGTTGCTCATCCTGAACAATACTTTGCCAAAACTGATTGGTCGCCTCCATAACAGTTTTAGCCTCTTGCTACATGGTGTCGAACTGAGTGCTAATTTCTTCAATGGATGTCTTGTGCTCCGCAACCTGCTCTAGTGGAATTGTGGCTTGTACCTAGGCCTCGAGCAGCAATTTACTATCCTGAAGTTGAACCAGAGTTTGCCCCAATCGCTTGGACTTTTCGACTGGGGTGATCCGCGTGGTGTTGTCAAAAATGTTCTAGCAAGCATTAGAAATAGCCTGCTCAACTTTGTTGCATCTTGCACACAGTTGCGCCTATTCAACAATCAGGAGGTCTTGTGCCTTTTTGAGGTTGGTAATCTCTTCAACAGCCTTCTACTGCAACTCAGCCTGTGTCGCCTTCAGCTGGTTGATTTCTTGCAACTTCTCTTTTGCCAACTGCACGCGGACTTGGTGCAGCTCCTCTGCTTCCTTCTATAGCTTCGCAGCGATATTCTAGGACTCAACATAGCCCTCAGCCAAATCTTTTTTCCATGCCGCCAACTCCAGTGCAGTGCCATGTTGTAGCTCAACCAATGCTATAGCTGATAGTTTGTTTAGATCAAAAGTCATGCTCTGGATCGGGTGCATCTGCTGGTGAACTTTGTCATTGTCAGCATCAATCACAATTAGGGGAACTTGCACATTTCTAGCCCGGGGCTGAGTGCTTATCGACGGGATATCCTGCAATAGAGGTCTTGCTGATGGTTGTTTGGAAATAATATCAAAAATGGACTCTAGACTATCTCTTACCATGCCAAATTATTCATGGTTGGATTCGTAGATCGTCGTAGTCACAGCTGTAGATGAATCAGTGACGGATTTGATAAGCCACTGCAGTAAGTCTTCCATCCCTGATTTGGTACCACTTCCTACCTCGTACTCTTGATGCCACTTGGTGTGAGTCTCCTCCCGCATATGCTATGTTGCATCTTCAGGATCCATCGATGACTCGTTGTCGAAGTCATGGGTGCTCAATTCTTACCGAGGCAGGATCTTCAAGGACCTTCGGGGGCAGCTCCTTATCTAACTCCTCTTGACTCACTGAGACGCACCAGTCCCCTGGCCAATCTTGCACAATGGCATCCAAATCTTCCATGGTGACTTTATAAGGCAATGGTAGCCACTGCCGATTAGGGTCCCACCTGGCCTGAATATGAATGGAGTGGGGTCTAATAGAAAATCAAAGGATCCACTGATATTTGGTTGTGGTTTAGGGAGAAACTCTCGAAACAGCAATGGCGATAGCCTGTAGTGCTTCCCAATATATCTAGAAATGAATAGCATAGTCTATTTAGCGACCGGGTTCTTCGACCCACCATAGGTTTTGATAGCGGGCACCATGACAAACCTTGACTGCCTCAACCGCCATTAGTTGGTAGTTCTTAGGTTCCATCCAAGCAACAAGAACGATAAGAGTCAATAGCCAACTATAAGAAAAGGGACGCCCGATCTGAGCAACAAGTGCATCTTTGAGCAACTGATTCAACAAAAATAAATACCAATTCATCTGTACCCCCTCAGCACATTTCTGGACACAAGCGACAACACCCGAATTGAATTAGACGGGTCAATTGCCGCGAACAACCTTGCTGGCCAGAATTCTTGCGCCAATGCGCACCATCTAGGATTTAATACTGTCAATGTGATAAGCGCAACCATCCCGTTGTAAACCGAAGCGCTCCTTCAGCTGCTTCCCAAGTTTCTTATCTGTATCTCTTCCGCGAATATATTGCGTCGGGTCCTCCCCAGCCTTAGGAAAACCAGTAATGCTTGAAATCAAGTCAACGGTGACAGGGATCGGCATATTCATCCAAAGCGTCCCTCCATGGAAACACGCCAACAGTTGCTTTACACATGCATGTGCTTCATTCAAGCGGCCAAAATGAATCATGTCGATGAGCCCCATTAACCCAGACTTGTCTAACCCACTGGCCCATGGTTTTGGAATTCGCTGAATGGGGCCACCAGGCATCGTATGGACAGATTCATATGCTTCATCCCAGACATCTTTAAGTAAGAGCGGATCATGATCATCGAACTTGAGCCTGATCAACATAGGGATGATAACAACCGAGCACATCATCCCTTCTGGTAGCACTGGCAACTTGGTCGGGTACTTATAATTCTTCGACATCTATCATGGCTTGGCTCCTAGACACGTAAGAGCAATGTATCCCAAAATATCATTCACCAAGACACCCCGAGGTGCTACGGACTCAACATCTCCTAAGCTCGACGGCTACCACCTATAGATTCTCCCCCCCAACATAGGCTTATTGACTAGGTATTGAAAAGCAGAAAGATCAATGAACATCTTGAAATGTCCTTCCAACAAATAGTGCCTGAACTTTTGTAGAGCATAAACCATCGCCAGGCCTTCCCTTTCGGTCGTGGTATAATTTCGTTCAGCAAATGATAACTTCCTACTGGCATATGCTATAGGATGATCCAAGTCACCTTCTCCTGGCTGCGCAAGAACAACCCCCAGTGTAGTAGAAGAAGCATCCACATGCACATGGAATTCTTTATTCTAGTTAGGAAAAACCAGTATTGGTGCAGAAGCCATCTTGGCCTTCAGGGTGTCGAAGCTTCCTTGACATTCCAGAGTCCATTCAAATGCAGTGTCTTTCTTTAACAGCTTTTCCATGGGAGCGGTAATCACAGCATATCCTCTGATAAACTTGCAATAGTAGCCTGTATGTCCCAGTGTTGCTCGGAGCATCTTTACATTCATCAGTGGTGGTAAACTGAGGATCAGTGCAATCTTTGCCAGATCTACCAACAGACCTTCTTTGCATACGATGTGCCCAAGTAGCATTCCAAAGGGTGCACAGAAAATACATTTTTTTGAATTCAATGCAATCTGATGATGTCTACACCGTTCCAACATCAATCACAGATTGTCCAAATGGTATTTAACCAAGCCATAGACTGTCTAGTCATCCATATATACCTGCAGTAGTTTTTTAATATAATCTTTAAATACAGCGATAACTACATGGGAGAATATAGCGGGTGCCTTCTTCAGCCCAAATGGCATGATGGTATATTAGAAACATCCCCACTCAGTGATGAATGTAGTCTTATGGCTATCCTCCTTCGCAATCTGGATCTGGTGGTATCCTAAAAAATCCATCTGTGAAAGAATATACCTCCTCATCGCCTACACCTTCCAGGACTTCATCTATAAAAGGGGTCGGGAATGGATCATGCACACACACATCATTCAACTTTCTTAGATCGACACAAATGTGAATTTCACCAGTCTTCTTGTCTTGGACCACCATCAGGATTATCCATTCTGATTCTTCTATAGGTTCAATGATCCCAACATCGATCATCCTATCAAGATCAGCTTTCACGTGATCCTTATAGTGCGGGTTTAGTATATACAGTCTTTGGTGGACTGGTTTTGCATATGGCTTGAGTGGAATCTTCATTTCCCCCAAGTCACTGAGTATCCCCTTCATCTCTAAAAATCATGTTGGGAAAAGGTCATGGAATTCATGCAGTAGATCTGTAATTTTGGCCATCGTCTCTTTGCCCCAATAGACTCTGACATTAGCAAATTTAGGATTCTCTATCATCCCAATGTCAACTTTCCGAATCCTCAACGGCTGGTTCATCGATTCCGTCGGTATGTCAAGAGCTGCGACACCACGAATTCCTTTGGACTCTAGAATATTAACATTCCACAGCTCGTCATCATCTTCAGGTTCCCCAGACAAGTTGTAACACACCATCATGGATTGGATGGAGCAATTTTCATGAGGATCAATGGGGTATGCAACAGGGATGACTTTCAGTACTACGTCATGGATAATGTGCAAAGCGTTACATACCTCAGGGTTGGCATCCTGGAAGCTAAACATTTGCACAAAGAAAACTGACAACTCCTCCCAAGCGGTAATGGTTCTGCACAATTCTACTGCAACATACCAGGATCTTGGCATCTCTTCTAGAGTATGAACAAAAGCATGAACCCACTCATCTCTGGGACATGATGTCCATAACTTCTGACACTCAATCAAATGACTGGCTGGGTCATTTTGTCCATCATATCTCCCAGCATGATAGACCTCTACATCACCAAAGCAGACCATCATCAACCTGCGGCACTGCTCCCAGTCATGGATCGTCTCCTTGTGTGTCGCCCACCATCGAGTTGGAGTAGCCTTTAGTGCTACATCAAGATCTAGTATCCTTTACGATTCAAACACCTCCTCTTCAAATTCTTGAAAGAACTCAGATAGTCCTAGCAGTCCTTCATAAATGGGAAACTCAATAGTCTCAGTCGCAACATGTCAGAGAGACTGTGTAATCAACCTGCATTTTCTGAATGATACCTCATGCAACCGATTCTGCCAATTTTATAGAGCATCATCGAATTTGGAGGACGCAGAATTGCACTACGCCATCCAAGTTCACCATCGATAGCAGTATGTATATAGTCCTCAGAGAGTTATAAGCATGATCCCAAATTATCCTGACTTCATCCTTTATGGGTTCGATATATCGTTGTCCTTCCTGAGGGTCCATAGGAGCAATGACCTTAACAACCTGGTTTTCAAATGTCATAACACATTTTTTGAAGTTAATAACTGCCATGCTATCATTATCCCATCCAATTCCTAGCAGTGCAGGATAGGAACCACCATCTCCTACAACTTCTATCACGTCAAAGTGAGCACATGTTTTCATACCTTCAATGTCGACAACCAATTTTGAAACACAACCAATGGGCTGAACCTTCGCTTGGTTTGCTAAACTCAGTTGTACCGGCGACCATCCAAATGTTGGCTTTCCCATCAATTGCCAGGTTTGCTTTGTCAGGATGTTTACATCTGATCCAAGGTCCAAAATGACCGAGTTAACCTCATAATATCCAATCTGGACATTCATCCTCAACTCCTTGTCAGTCTTCCTTTTTTGCAAGGAATTCATAATAGAATCCTTCACTGTCTTATCTGGGAGGTGCAATAATGTCTCAAGCTCGACAAGGGCGTCCGAGTCCCTCACCAGTGATAGACAACTCTCAAAGAACTTATGCAGGGTACCATACTGTCACGATGGTCTTGCCTCTATAGATGGATCAAAAGAAAATAGCATATCAACAATTGGTAACTTACCCAGATTTCTCCCAATTTCATTCTTTGCATCAAAGAAGGTGTCTTTCTCTATCATAAGATCAAATGTGAACTTCTTCTTACTAGTAATCCAAACTTGTATCCATGGTCCATCATCTCTAGTTGTCACACCAGTGCAAGTGACAATCCCAACGTCAACATCCTTCATCTGTGGTTCGGCCTGAATAGTGGCAACTGTTGATCCCTAGTTCAAAGGCGGGTTCTGATTCAATGGTTCATTCACCGATTGGTTCTGTGTCTGAGGCAGGTTCTGAGTCTGAGTCTATGGTGGGGCCTGGTTATACATTATTGGCTAGTTATGTACTTGGAATGCAAGATGATTATGATTCTACGCATTTTGTAACTGAGGAATTTGTCCTTCCTGCCATTTGGTAATCAACTAAGGGAAACTTTCACCATTATGATCATTGGTTGCACAGTATGTGCATTGCACATGAGGGAACTCCCTCTGGTAATGCCCAAATACCCCACAGGTGTAGCACTTGACTGATTCACAACCTCGTCCTCCTTCGCGGCCAAATCCTCCTCCTCGACCTCTAAATCCTCCTCGGACTCCTCCTTGTTGAAACTGTGGTTGGGCCATTTGTTGCTGCGATGGGTTAGGTTGTTGCTGAACATATTGCATGGCTTGAACATATTGTGGTTGATTATACTGTAGTCACAATTCCTGGTTATATTGTGGTTGTCCCACCATTTGCGGCTGTGGTGCGAACTGTGGCTACACCATAAACTGTTATTGTGGTTGCACAAAGACAAACTGCAATGGACACAGTGGTGTATATGGTACCTATGCTATTTTTTGTACTACTTGTGACTGTTCTTGCACCGTTCAGGGGTCCTCTCCTTTCACAAAGTATGAATCATACGTCCTTTCCTGGAGCAAATCATAAGCGCGACAGTTTTTGTCGTCATGTCCAACTGACCGACAAAATGTGCAGTACCAACTTTCTACATTGGTAACCATCTTCTACATGTAATCATAGTTCTCATTTCGATGCCCATAGACCTGGTAGATGCAACACCATGGTGCACCAGCACCACTCAACGAGTTAGGGGCTCCTGACAACAAATAGTTCCAAAACATCGGACAAGTATCCTTGGTATGTCTGCTTGCATGGCAACAGGTGCACCAAAGATCATCGCAATCTTCCTCGGTTTTTTGATGTCTTGCAATTGCAGCATCAAATTGGCCAACTGCACCTGAATCTGATTCATTCCAACGGCGGTTTCCCCTATTAGCTATGCCTCCAATTTCATCGTGGTCTCCAAAGCCTCGCTCTGCATCGCAATCTTTAAATGCATTAATGGTTTTTGGATATGCGGGACAAGCGCCACAATAAACCATTCTTTATGCTGAACATCGCTCATCTGAAGACTGACCCGAGCCATCAATGTCTTAAATCGCTGATAAAAATCCCAAATCATTTCATTGGGGAATTGTTTGATCTCTTTTATTTCAGTAATGTACTAAGCTTCAGACTTTGGCTTCTTAAATTCCTCAAATAGCCCTATTCTAATCTCATCTAATTTTTTTGCAATACCTCCCTGAGGTACCCGTGTGAATCTCATAAACCATTCCAATGCACGGCCCCCCAAAGTAGTGGCTAGTTGAATTCTCTTGACATCATCATTGATAGTTTGTCAAGCAATCTAGATCGCTTCACATAAGAACCAGTACTGCTCTGGATCATCGTTGCCTCCATTGAATATCGACAACTTCATTTCATCTCCTACCATTCTGGACCTTTTTCCTCCTGCTAGTGCTCTATTACTAAACTGTTGCTGACACGTCAGGAAATTTGACGTAGAATGCGCATTCCTTCCTTACGGTGGAGTAGTGCACGAACTCAGAGACATGTTACTGTTGGGGTTCAATCCTGTTGTTCTTCTGAGAGTATCGTGGGCTTGTATGTCCTCGTCTTCACAAAAAGGTCGCTTCATCCCATGTGGTTTTTCTTCACGGTATCGCACTTATACTTCAGCAGGACCTTCTCCCGTCCTCTGCCTCTTTTCTCGAAACATTGCTCCTCCCCTCGTATAACCACTTATTTCTTCAGCGACCTTTACATTCTCACCATAACTCATGCCCATCTACCTCTTACTTCCTTATGCATCTCCCCCCTTTTTGTCATAGTGCCTACATCCCCCGCATACCATAGTCCACTACTCTTGGTCCATCTTTAGGATACCCTTTTCACAGACTAGTTGCTTAATCGACAGTTGTAGTGACAATAAGAATCTTCCTCGAGGTCCACTGAAAAACTCCCTTTCTGCTTCATTAAAATATTTATTAGTATCAATGGCAAACTGAGTGATGTATCCTTCTAAGATACTATCCAACCATACCTCAACTGCTTGCGATGCCTTGTTGTTGGTTTCTTGCAGCGCCTGGATCAATTTTGGGGTCTAGGATGTCGGCTTTCCTCCTTGAAAGTTTGTTTTCCGCTTAGCGAACTTTGCCAACCATTCATGCAAGAGCACAGGGAATTCACAAAAGAACCATTCATGAGGACCGTTGTGGATATATCTATCCAACCAGTGACCCGTCAACAGCTTAGAATTATGGTTTTTGGTTTCAGCAAACTCTCGCAACTTTATATCAAACCATCCCTCAATCTATGATCGAGTCAGATGCTAGAACATATCTCCCTCCTATTTGAAACTCGGTCCCGGCAATGGAACCATTTGTTGGCAAATCCCTCCAACAAAGCTTCGTCGACAGGGTTTCCCACTCTATTGATGCCCTGCAGCACAATCTCCCTAAGCATTGGCCCAGACAGGTTTTACCCTACCCAGCAACGTCTGTGAAGCAGACAAGGTCTCACCCAAGGCGTTCAAGGGAGATCTGTTAAAACCAAGTTTTCGACATTGGGAGAGGAGGATATGGGGATCCGACGGAGGGAGACCATAACTTATGCAATCATCATATAGTATCAAAATATTGCAGCAATATTCATGGAACATCATAGCACATCAAACAGTTACAAAAACATAGATTGCATCAACTTAAAAACAACAAATTGCATAGCAAGAAGATACCAAATCGCATCTATATTATGTCATTGTAACAAAACAGATTTGCAGCATCATAACAAACTTAGAATTGAGCCATACTCATCGCATAATATATTAATCTCGTGCAAACATGCCAAATTACACAATTCTTCTCCAAAATCAGAGACTGCATACATCGGGAAGAAGCCTAGATAAAATCATAGTTAAGACAAAAAATTCTCCATTAAACAGATCACACCAGATCTTATCCCATCTAATCACGCATACAATCACATACAATTGTTCACAACTACTCACATACAACTCTTCTCGATTGCCCCAAAATAGATCTATAAATAGGCTTATTCCTTTACATCAAGGGTCCACTAATAATTGACTACTAACCAGTGCTGACCTATTGCAATTATACATAAAATATTCAAAAGAAGTTATTTTCCCACTTATCATGCCGATCTTCCCTTGCGTGGTATTGCATGAGCTTGCGTAGCTTCCACGACGCTACACAACTCACTCGCCCCAAACCCCTTGCCAACAAGGGTCTCGTCATCCCAGTAGTCTCTAATATTAGCAAACTTTGGGTTCTTTGAAGAACCAATATTCACCTTCTTTATTTTCAAAGGATTCAAAAACTTGTCGCTTGACACACCTGATCATTTCACCGCGCCAATACCTTCAGACTTAGGATTATTTATGTCGCATGGATCATCGTCATCAATTTCACCTGTTACATTGTAGCATTCCATCCAATGTTACACTATCGCGTTTCTCTGATGGAAATTTGTCGTAGACACGGGAATATATTCAAATATCTTAGTCTTGATTACTTGTGGAGAAACATCAATTGAAGGATGATTGTCAGCAAAATCAAATGTGTGGGTGAATCTGGTAGCTATCTCTTCCCACTCTATTGTTCCTCTTCACAATTCAATAGATGTATACCAGTTCCTTTGTGTCATGTATAAAGTATGTATAAATTGATGGACCCATTTCTATCTTGGCGACATCTCCAGTGTCGCAAAACAATGCTCAATATGCTCGATAGGATTAGTCAGTCCTAAATATTTCGGACCAGTATATAGCATATTTTCTCCAAATCCAACTTCCAGTAGTCTTCGAAATTTAGGCCATTCTGAAATAGTCTGCTTGTGCACAACCCGCCATCTTACAGGTGTAGCCTTCAATGCAAAGTCCAGAGATAACAATCGTTGAGGTTCTGTTACTTTCTCCTCAAACTCTGTCATGAAAGATTCTAGGTTAGGAAAACTGTAATATACCAAATGTATATTACATTAATTAATTAATTATTAATTATTAAGTTAGGTTATTAATTATTTATGTAAAATTCGGTATTAGGAGGACACATTGTTTAAATTTGTCTCTTCATAACAACATAAGCCCCATGAACTTATTATATAAATTATCATTCAATAATCAAAATATATATTTATTAAATGTTATCTAACATGTAAGGTTTTAACCTTACATGTGGTATCAAAGCTTTAAACTCTAGCTCACTCTGGAGGCTTACACTCGTTCCTCAAGGCAATCTCCAGCCCCGTGCCCATTCACCATACCTCTTATGTTTCATCCTAACGCTCCCTTTTCTGTCACATCCTTGGCATCCACACCAAACCTCCTTCGCCTCCACCGCAGCTTCCTACTCTCCACCAACTCTGCCATCTTCCTCCGATGCACCTTACATCCATCAGCCTTGCGACTTTCATCCTACCTTTCACCTTACAACCATGCTTACACACTACCTCATCCCCTCCTGCTCTTCCACCATGTTGTGCTCATCTACTCGCGACCGTGACTCTTCCACTACACGCTACACCAACCCACCCTACGCACAGCCCACACCATTATCTGGTGTGCATCCCCCCCTTCTCCTACAAGCAGGACCTTCAACCTTCTACACGTAGTCCATTTCCACTCACCCTCGCACAGACCACACCATTATCTAGTGTGCATCCCTCCCTTCTCCATGTTGCTGCTCATCAACACCACCTACTCCCATATACTCCTTCCCAAACGCTCCACTCCTGCTTGTTGCTCTTGTCTTCTCAACTACCAAGTCCTACTCTTCCACACTCCCAGCTCCATGTGGAAACCCCTCCATGAAGACCCCATTCCTCTTCACCATCACCCAACATCTTCATTCACGCTAGCCCCTCCCACCTTTTCCACGGTCTTGCCCTACATATTTGTGCGTTCCTCTTTCCCCCTTTCCTCTGTGTGCTCCATCCGCTGCTATGCTGCCCCCCTCCCCCCATAGTTCTACATTAGGGTCACGTCCACTTGCATGCACCCAACTAACTGCACCTCCATTACACTGCTACACTTCCCTACCCATGCGCTTCTCTTCCACACCAGTCTGCGCATCTAAACTCCTTACCACCTCAGCTCTCCCCAAAGATGCTCACTGTGCCTCTCCTCTACCAATCATTGTCCCGTTGAGAAAATCCTAAGATCATCCAATTGAGAAAATTAAATAATTATAATAATAATAATTTTATTATTATAAATTATTAATATTAATAATTAAATATTGAAACTTTTGAAATATATGTATAATATTATTATTAATTTTTAATTATTATTATTATTTTTTAATAGTCAATTTAGAAAGAAAAAATATGCATCATTTTTAAAAGATTTTGTATAAGACAAGATGGTCTTGGAGATAGGCGTTTATGGGTTTTTCAAACGAGATAAACTAACTCAAGAAGTTAAAATTGACTTTAACTCGGAGATTAAAAAAATAAAACCCATAGAGTTTGAAGAGTAAATATCGGATGTCGACGTGGCGACGCAAGTTCTTCATGAAGACATAAAAGAATTAGTTGAAGAAATGAAAAGGTTGATAATACGACGACAAGAACGAGAATCTAAGAAGCATGTGGACAAGGAACAATCTGAGGCGCATGCATCCTACTCCTCAAGTCAGTTGAAATATGAAGAAGTAGTTACACCATATGTATTTTCAAGCATAAAGGAGCAGGAAGAAACCTTAGTTGATATTGATAAAGGACAACTCAAAATCACTCCTCCACCTATGCCAGAACAAAATATCACATACAATGATGCCTTACACTCCCCCTCACAGAAGGTTCAGGGAATCATACGTAAAGAAGGATAAGAACCACCAATTGAAGTACAAGACACAAAAAACAATGCCTAACCATAACCACCGTTCAAAGTAGAAGACCCAAAATAAGATGTGGAATCATGCACACGTTCCAGGAATTTTTTGCAGTATCCTACCAAGGAAATAAGTCAAATTAATACGTAAACGGGAAAATCTATAAAATTGTCTAGTGAAACACCAAAACAAGAACTTGTTAATAAAGACAATAACACAGACGATGAAACAAAAGATGAAGGGGATAGTGATAAATCCCAAAATAGAGAAGATCAAAATGAACTTGAAGAAAAATTACTTGAGAATAAGAATGACAAAAGGATAGTTTCATCTGATGAAAATCCAAAAGCCAATGTCAATTCTAAAGAAGATGGTGATCTCATAAATTATAACAATGAAACACCAAATACTAATGAATATGAGGATAACGTAGAAGAACGAAGTTCAGAATATGTTGCGACAAATGAAAAGATGAACATTCTACCACGGGCCATAGCTCAAGATGTCCTATAACTCTACATCAAATTATAAGATCAAAAGAACATCATCATATTAGAAGCTCATAAGAATACCTCATATAGTTGTTATTTGTTTATTTACATAATCATATGCATGAAAAGATTTGAATGGAAATGTGACCAATTATTTCAAGAACTGTCAAACCATGGCACCGTTCTTCGTGGCAAAAATTCTAGCTGCAACAAGCTCATAGTAGATTCGTGGTCGAATATTTCCAGAGTGGGAATACTTGTAATATACCAAATGTATATTACATTAATTAATTAATTATTAGTTATTAATTATTTATGTAAAAGTCAGCATTAGAAGGACACATTATTTAAAGTTGTCTCTTCATAAATATATAAGCCGCGTGAACTTATTGTAGAAATTATCATTCAATAATCAAAATATATATTTATTAAATATTATCCAACATGTCAGGTTTTAACCTTACAAAAACATTCATAGGTAGACAGATCACATACCTCAGTACCTACCTATCGCACTAATTTTGTAATTCTGGTGCATCTTTGCATTGATAGAGATTCGTATCATCAACAATATCTATCACTTCAAAAACTGCATAAGTCCTAAGTCCTTCTATCTCAGCAAGAACCTATGTCAATCGACCAATAGGCAAAACCTTTGACTAATTAGCGAATATTAGTTGGACCAGAGACCACAATAGTCTCGGCTTTCCCATGCGTTCCCATGTTTGTTTAGTAAGAATGTTAACATCAGAACCCAAGTCCAGAATAATATAATCCATGTCCTAATCACCTATCTGGGAATTCATTCTAAGTTCACAACCATTTTCAATCTTTTCCCAATGTGTTTAACACTCTTTTCTGGTCGCACGTCTTCTTGAGGTTCTTATATTAATGCTGACAGTTTTGCTACAATATGTTTATCTATTATTAATGTTAGACAACTTTTAAATAATTATTTCAACTTACTAACCTTTTATGTCTATTTCTTCTGAAATAATTGTTCAAATATTTGAGGCATTTCCAAAATTGGTCGTTCATTCAATACAACAGCAGAATTAGACACTTGATTTCCGTCGACAAACTCATGTCAAGCATCCAAGAATATTTATTTTTCCTTCTGGACATCAAATGGAATCTTCTTTTGTTGTATCGGTCGCACTCTTGGTTTTCCCTATCGTGCTTCTTGATCTGCTCCAGTCACATCACCTCCTCTTGTCACGATGAAAATATTAGATTCTCTCGGTTCAACAAAAATATTCTATATATTGGATTAGCATTCTAAGGATGGTTCTAGTTCCCCATATTTCTATCGTGCCACTTAGCAATCAACTGTGGAAATTCTTTAACAATATGATCCAGTGATTTACAGTACGAGCATGTTGACGTAGGATTGGTGTAATGTTTGGTGAAATGTCTAGGATCTCCATAATTATAACAAATGACTTGGCCTCTTTCACGACAAAATCCTCCTCCTCATCCTCGACCTCTAAAAAATTCACCTCCTCTAGGTTGAGGGTATTGTGACTGTGGGTATTGGTTCTGAGGAAATTGTACCTGAGGGTATTGGGCCTGAGGAAATTGTGCCTAAGCTCGCTCAACTTGCATATGTTAATCATTCTTCATTAGGTAGGTATAAATTTTCTTCTCCTGCAGTAATTGATATGCTTTGCAATATTTCTCATCATATCCTACTAATCAACAGAATTTGCAATATAGAATAGCTAGTGTGCTTACTATTTTCTACAAATATAAACATTCTTTCGACCGATGTCCTCTAGTTTGATAAATTCTACACCAAGGCATCCCTTGTGTATTTATCAGATTCGGCGTGCCTAATGCAAGATAGTTCGTGAAGGATGGACATGAATATTTATGATGGCCTTCAGTTCTACATCAGCTACACTAGATTTCCTCTTGTATTTATTTCCCTTTCTTGATATCTAGTAGTTGCAATGAGAGATTATCAAGATGCAACTATATCTGCATCATTCCTGCACCAGCTTCTCTGACCGGTGAAGCCTCCAATTTCATAGCAAGTTCAAGAGCCTCGCTATGTGATACAATATTTTGTTGCATTAGATGAATATGGATATGCGGTAACATCATTGCAATAAACCATTCTTTATGATGGACATCTAACATCTGAAAACTTACGTTAGCCATCAAAGTTTTGAATCTTTGGTCAAAGTCCTAAATAGACTCTCTAGGCAACTGCTTAATCTCTTTTATTTCCGTAATGAACTGCAACTCAGATTTGGGATTCTTAAACTAATCTATCAATCCCGGTCATATTTGATCTAGTGTCTTCTAAGGGACTCCTGCTGGAACCATAGAGAATTCCATGTACCAGTCAAGCAGACGACCTCTAAAGGTTGTGATCATCTGGGCTTTCTTTATGGCCTCATATTGGACCTAGTGCACCATCCATACACCTCGCATAGTAAGTAATGTTGCTCAAGGTCCTCTAACCCATTTCCATTAAAGATTGGTAGCTTTATATCATTTCCATCCATTTTATTTACTCTGGGTATTGTTGAATTAAAGATTCTGCTAGTTCGAAGTTCCTTGACTGTTATTTCCATTGTTATTGTTATTATGATTAACAATACCATTAGGAGATGTCTTTCTAGATCTTACCTTAGGTCTTGTACATGTACGTGAGGTCGCAGGTATGAGGTAACATTGATCTGGATATGGTACCTCCTCTTCTTCTTCAGATATAATACGATATTATTCTTCTTCATCGCAAGACTCTTTGTTGATAAGTGGTGCCAATTCGTACTCCTCTCTTTTGATC
This sequence comes from Pseudotsuga menziesii, assembly GCA_001517045.1. NCBI lineage: Eukaryota > Viridiplantae > Streptophyta > Pinopsida > Pinales > Pinaceae > Pseudotsuga > Pseudotsuga menziesii. Next base: position 16,199 of record LPNX010363132.1, on the reverse strand, counting down.
GCACTGTAACTTCCTCTCTTGGTCATGATCCTTCTTCTCTTTCCCAACTAAAATATTCTTCCACTTCTCTGGAGACCACCTTCTTTCTCAGTCTTGCTATCAACAAGAAACATCTCAGTTTATTCTCATCCATTATGCTCGCAATATTTCTTATTACATTACCCCGGTTCTCCATGCACAAATATTTACTCATCCGACTCCATTCTCAATATCCCTTTTTCACATACCAACATCTAAATCCATAGCTTAAAATATTTTAGACAACGACCTCTAGGTTCTTGAAAGAATTCTCTTTCCATTTCACTGTATGAATTTATCATGTCGACTGGAATTTTTGTGATATATCCCTCCATAATAGGATCAACCCAGAAGTCGAAATCCCTAGATATAGGATTACTAGTTATTTTCAACTATTGAATCAACTGAGGAATCCACTCTATAGGTTCTCCTCCCTAAAAAAAAATTCTTCTGGGTCACTAGCTTCGACAACAAATCATGAAATAAAATGAGAAATTCACTAAAGAAAATATCATGAATGCCTTTGTAAAGGTATCGTTCCAACCATGATGTCGAGCTCAGTCGTGATCCTTTACTTTCTTCCCGCGCAAACTCTAGTGCCTTATAATCAACCCATTCTTGAATTTCGGGTTTCGTCAGGTGCCAAAACATATCCCCATAAAGATGATTTAGGTACCGACAAAGGAACCATTTATTGGCGTGCTTTTTGTCAACCTAGGTTCAGATCCTTGTTCGTTAACAAAACCCAAGATACCATCCTGGCAGAGGGGATCTCCATCAGAAACACCTACAATGCAGATGAAGTATCACCCGAGATATCTTATTGGGAACATCCATAACCAAGTTTATGCACTTATGAGGGGGATTTTCTTATTACAACACTATCGAGCGACTCTATCAAAACTAGGAATAGACTTTGTATCATACATTCATTCAAGAAGATAACCTATTGATCCGTTAACATATATAATAGTATGTAACATAAATAATTAACATACATTAACTACTATTCCATATGATCGTATCATTAGATGTGTGACATATATAGATAATTTCATAGCTTGAAACATTCAATTCAGCTCATTCACAACAGATATGCATTCGACATAAACACAGATATCAAAGATACAAATACACAAGGTTTAACGTGGAAACCCATCCGGGAAAAAACATAAAGGTGCTCTTCATATGGCATGAGAAATGGTTTATCACCTTTGGTATGCGCACTTAGCTTGCAGACTCTTCTTTTGATATTCTTTACAATTCATGTATTCTTCTCTCATCTCATGCTCTCTGGTTTTAGGTCTCCCTCTTTTTTCTTGCTCTTCCTCTTAGTATTAATCGTCATCTCTCAATATGCCTCTTTGATTGAGCGATATGATGATCTGCACACAGCCTAGATCGATGCCTTTATGTTTTTACAATTCTTGCTTTCTTCCTTGGGTGTCCGTACATAGCTTGGATCGACAATTTTATAAGCTTTTTCACTTCTTGATTTAACCATCGACTGAATCTCAACTATCAATCGATAGGTTGTCTTTCTAATTTAACCCGTCCCATTACATATAAAAATAGGCACTATCAGCCCAAATTACAATTATGAATTTATTCCCAAAAGCACATTATTAGCTTAACTAGATTTTTACCAAAATTAGGTCGAACTACTCGTCTCGACCTACTTTCTTCCTATTCTGTTGCGGCATCGCAATCTTTTCTTGTTTTGCAACAAAAATCTTCATCCTTCTTAGCATCATTATGGTTATCTTTCCTCGTATTTTCCTAGGGACAACATATTATTTACATTAATATGTCAAGAAGAGCTTCAGACATAGATGAGCATGAGACTCCTTGTTGGAGGACCCAAATTATGATTCTCACATCCAAATGGTAAGAGAGAGAATCTAGATTCACTAGCTCCTGAGGAACCGGTGAAACTAGTTGATGTATCTCATGTTAATAGGAGACCTGCATGATGCTCATATTCAGAAGGAATATGAGAACCATATTCAAGAATCTTGTTATGATTCTTGTGATTATAGGCATGACAATCACCAGATAAATATTATCCTCAGTTAAGGAAAATATGCATTAGAGATCATGAAGAGTTTCAGAATGATTTATTGTATGTTCATGGCCACACATATGAAGATAAATCTGAATTTAATAATTCTTAATTCAAATTTGGAGGATCTCAATGTCATTTGAGATGTATTTGGTTAAGTGCCAATATCGATTATATGATTTGTAGTATGTACATAGAAATATACAACAAAGCATATGTTGTAGTACCTTCTCAGTACAAGTGAAATGTGGACTTTGATATTTCTTGAATAGTGAAATAAAGTTTCAAAGATATATGGATGTTGACTAATGCAATGATCAAGGAAGATCACATATGTTGCTCCAGATAGATCATGTTGTAAAGCAGTAAAGCTTTATGAGGTTCCCAGTCAGTGATATCTGAGACATGGTATATACTCATAGATGAGAAAAATTTCCATCATTATTATTAAGCCTCTGTCTAGGACAAGCTTGGTTGTAGAACAAGAAAGACTCCTCTAATTGAAGAGGGAGTGTTGATGTGTCATCACAGGAAGCAGCACATAAATCCCCACTAGTTAGTCATGGCATGTGACTTAGACACCCTAGGGATATTGTATATCTTATGGAAAGAACCCACATGAGCAAAGACACAGACAAAGTCTCAAAGACTATTGATACTCAAGAAAAGTTCTAGTATGGACTGTCAGAGAAGAATTAAACCTCTTGTAGAGGTAGTTGGGGTGGTGCAGTATAAAGAGAAGAATATTTAATCACTATGAAAGTGATCAAGCCTTGAAAAACATTACAGAGATTCGCAAAGCTCATAGGTAACTTCTCCATATAGAAAAAGATTCTAGAAGTCAACAAATGTTGAATATTGAAATAAAATATTATACTTTCTTTCTGCATGATATTACACATTTTGATGTGTTGTTGTATATAATGGATATGAATCCATAGTTTCTAGTTTAGAGAAACTACATTCTGGATTGATTCCAGATAATGGTACCATATGTATAAGTAGTTGGTTGGTCTCGTAAAGTACTTAGAAGACCTCTTGTATTTTATGCTTGTTTCTAAGCATATGTTTGAGTACCTTTGAGATACATTAGAATAGGTTCTTTATTGTAATTTATACATGGTATACCTATTGTGATATCCAATTATTGTTTTAGTCTGATATAAGTGATGTATTTTGTGGCTAGTACTACAAAATCTAAGTGTATTGCGGCAAGTACTACAAAATCAAGGTGTACTTCAAAGAGTACTACAAAAGCAAATATGTTTTTCAAATAGTACTATAAGATGAGAAGCAAAGCAGATAATAAAGTTACTTGTGATTATTGGAGAGTGTGACCATACTGTGATGGTTGCAGAGTAACCATACTTATGATGACTAGAGAGCATGAGCATACTTTGTATGTGTATCCAGTCAAGTATGTGTATCCAATAGAGTATGTGTATCCAATCGATATGTGTATACAGTTGGAGATGTGTTATGATAAAACACATTGATATGAAGTTTTACTTCATCGGAGACATGGTCATGAAAAGTGAAATTTCAGGACATAGCTCATGATGAGTAGATTGAAAATGTGTGGACAAGCCACTGTCAGTGACAAAGTTGAGATATTTCTGAGATAATCTTGGTATGGTAGAAAATTCCTAGTAAATAAGAGGATGTCTCCCTCACCAAGAGGGAGTATTGAATGTACAACATCAGGATTCATTCCACGAGCTTCTGTTGTATCAAGTCGGGACTTGTGTTGTATCAAGTCCTGTCTACATCCTCATGTGTTGAGGTGGGATGCTAGTACTGATGTCTTGTGTTGTATGAATACTATAGACTCGTGTTGTATCAAGTTTGGAATTGTGTTGTATCAAGTCAAATGATTCTCATAGACGATACCATGTGAGATGTTTCTCCTTAACTGGAGATGGGCTTGTGAGTAATATCAAGCAATGATCCTAATGAAGTCATCCATAGAATGGGTACTCATTCAAGTGGAACTCATTTTTTGAGGTGGTATACTTTACTCTGTAAAGTGGTTATACTATGTGATGTATTACTAACCATGGTCATTCGATATGGATAAATCTATTAAGTCTCCTCTAGAGACCGATCACCTCTAGAGTTAATTAGTTTAGCATATGACTATATAGTTCAAGGTAATATATATGATTATCAATATGTGTGACAATTCTTTTGAGTATGATATGATAAGATGGATAAATAATAAACAAATGTGGACCATGAATTAAATGATAAATGATAAATAGATAAAGCATAGAGAAAGAGAAAGGATTCGAATTACCTATGTATGCCCTCATGTGAACTCAAATTGTAAAGGCTTCAGTAAAGCCTCAATTGTAATAAATAATGTATTAGTTAAAATAATAAATCTATAATTGATCCATGCAAATATAAAAATAGTAAATAAAATGATTTGCATGGATGGCACTAAGATTGAAGCACGGATGGCACTAAGAGTGAAGCACGGATGACACTGAGAGCGGAGAACTATGAATCTCATCTAGTCTCCTAAATATGTGGTCATGCATTCAGTTGAATATGGAGTTCAGTTAAAGACACTGGACATTTAGTTCAAGAAATTTAACATCCAGTTAAAGCTAATTATAGAAGACAAGGGTGCATATCTTATGTGTGTTGAAGAATCCTAAGTGCCAGCTTGGCACTAGTGCTAGGAAGGGCACTAATCTTTACATGGAGGGAGTTCTAGTTAGCTCATCCTTGTCTATGTGTTATGTGATTATCTCATGAGTTTGCTTGAGCCTTCTAGTCGCTACCTAATTCATGATAGGTGCTTTGGCTTGCTATTAAATTGTTGGGCACTTGGAAAGTTTATTACAGTGTTGTATTGGATCTCTCTTCTCTACTGATGAGGCAATATCTCTTATCGAGAAATTTTCTTATGTGTTGTAAACCACTCTCTGCAAATACATCTACCATACTCAAATAATTGTTGGGTTTTTCATCCTCCATGTTTGGAGGGTTTTCTGAGGCTATATCTTGTCTCTTATGGTTGAATTATTTATGTGGTTGATTTATTTATGAGATTCATATTTGCAATGATTTATTGATAAAAGTTTTAAAGTTTAAGCATCTCTGGCATATTTTCTCAAAACATTGACATTTGGATCATAAATTTGATTAATCAGCCCTATTCAAATAACCCAAAGCAAATATAAAGAAAAAAAGAGAGTTTCCTTAGCTATTCAGAGTCAAGCATTTGGAAATGACAAATTGGATAAACAAGAAAAATCAATAGATATTGTTTTTCGATGGTGCTTCTAAGAAAACTCCAATGGTGGAAAGTGCATGAGGGGTGATCTTTGACCCCAGTGAAAAACAAGAGTTTAGGTATGCATGGAACTTAGGCACAGTTTTCTAGTAATCAAGTGGAGGCCTTAGCGCTTTGGAAAGGACTGCAAATATCCAAAAAAATCAAATTGGAAAGATGATAATAGTGGAGGATTCTATGATCATTATTCGGTGTGTGTCTTTAAATATGTTTCCCTTGGAAGGATCTCCCAGTCTAACCGTGGGGAGAATTAAACAAATTATAATAGAGTTTGATGAGCTCAAATTTTTTCATGTGCTAAGGAATTCTAATATTGGTGTGGATGCACAAGCTAACCTAGTTGTTTCTTTGCTCCGAGGAACTATACAAATCAATGTAAGGGAGTCCAATGATTATATACCTTAATATAATGCATCACGATATCTTAAAAAATGATAGTGGAACCAGTTTTGGGAAGGACATGTGTCATGAGTATTGGACAGTTTATCACTTAAATTTGAATGAGAGATTCCTCATTTTCATTCATTCGATGTCTTTACCCTCAAGCATGAGGAAGATTACTTATGTGTGCGAGATTTATGTTTAGTACATTGGATTAGAAATGGTGGATTGGGCCATTATTAAATATAGTAATTTAGACATGATTTGGTTCATTCTGGAGATGGAAGGGCATTAAGTTGAATATATTGGTACGTGTATTTGGATTTGGTATGTATTCAGCATCAATCAAGCAGGTTATGGCTTCAATCAAAAGGTATTTAGCAGCACTGGTATCTATAGTCATTACATCCCTCATGTTGTTGGTTGTGATAACTTCAAGCTTGTGCACTATCTTGAAACTTTTGGTATAAGTCTATTATATTTGAATGAAGTTAAGGAAAAATATAGTAGCAACTATGTGAGTGATGATTTATACAATGGTTTATGTAATTTGGCACATGGTGAGTTGAGTTGGGTAATTGATAGCATTCTCGAGTCAACTTTTTGGTCTAATTATAGTAGAGAGTTTGTTCTCTCTTGAATTCTAGGAACAAAAAGGACGACCTGTTTGGTTTGGATTTTCACAAACGAATGGAGCCTCTATCCTTTAGGGTCTTCTCTATTTGTTGTTTTGAATTTAGTGAGGAATTTTCTTATTCCTTGAGTCCCGGTATTTGGAAAAGAGGCATGTGGGGCTTGGATTTTCCTAATTCTGGGGAAAAAAATGAGACCTCAACATTTTAGGTTCATCCTATTAAATATTATTCTTTTTTTGTTGTCCTCGTTACCATGTTTTATGAGTTAAATGAGTATTTCACTACTATTGTTCTTAATTGGAGGAGTTGGAAGTTTAAGAAGGATTCTCTTGATATTTTAGGGCATCTTCAGAGTATCAGTGAGGAGAATAGGATGGTTCTATTTGATAAAGAAATTAGTCATGTGAATTTAAACTGGATCGGTGCTAAGTGAAGAAGGTTATTTTTATGACTTTATTCTCTATGCTGAAAATATGAAGAAAGTGCAGAATTGGGGGATAAACAGGACTATCTCTGATCTCTTGTTCTGGTGCTTTGGGAAATTTCCTTTGATTTTGGTTTCTCACAGAGAAAGATAAGTTTTATTCGATTGGGACTGGAGGTTGAAGAGAAAGAAAGGAAATCCTTTGGATCTACAGGAAGTTACTATAGAGGTGCATCATGTTCCTCCTCGTTCTTCAACCCTTCTCTACACCATCATTCAAAATTGGAGTTCTCTTGGGACTCTTGACTACTCTAGTAATTTTCATTTTTTTTTGTGAGCAACATACAGTATCTTTCCTATTTAGGTTATTTTTCTACTTGTTTTATGTATGCTCTAAAAAGAGGTAGGAACAAACTCTTTCTACAGGTTGGGAGGCAGTGAAAGCAGAGGAAGTATGTGTGTCATTGCAAGAAAACATATATTATGGACAACAAATATTTGGCAGTAGAAGTTGTTGGAAGGGATGATGAAACCAATGTAAATTACTTGGTAAGGTAGTTAATTAAAAAGGTTGAGAGACTCGAGAAAGAGAACAATGCTATTAAATCTATTATCAACAGGAATGTTTCCATTTATAATATGCATTCCAAAATTCAAAGCAAACAGAATGTTAATGTGATTTCCAAGTTAACCATGGAAGAGTCTGCAATTTGACCTTTTAAGGTTTAAATCCCATGCTCAGGAAAACAAAATCAAAAAGGTAAAGCAAAACATCAATATTCCAAATTTTGATATCATAATTATATTTGATAGTCAGGTCTTGGTTGGTGCCCTTGAGGAAGAGAACAAGCAAAAAATCAATGATGAATCATCTCAGTTGGTCAGGCCCATCTCTCTTGGGGAAGACAAAAATGTTGCTCTTTAATGTGTTGGAATCATCTTTTTTCTTTTTGTTACGCTCCACAAATGGATAAACCTTTGTGGCAAATTTTGTTCGGTTTCTTTCGGAAGGATAGACTAACTGTTTAGAGCTAGTATTCTAGTCGTGGGTTGGATATTAATTCCTATTTTTGAACTTGTAAAGTTATATGTAATGGCCTATATCAGACTTATTGTACTTAGGATGTCCAGCTCAGCCGCATCCCTTTTTCATATTAAGATAAAAGTAACCGTTTTTTTATAAATATTATTACATATTTTTATATCTCATTATTATATTATAAGATAATATTATAATTAAATCATATTATTTTTAATTAATTATTATATTATAAATACCTAATCAATATTTTTTTATTAATATTTTGGATATATGTCTACTCGTCCACCGAATACCTGCAACTGCCACATTAATAAGATTAATGTGTATGAATACTTAGATAGGCATATATTTGTCACATTGAAAACAAAAATTTAATTACAAATGTGTTCATTTGAGATCACACATCAATTCAGACCAATCTTGGGCCTAGAAAGAATTATCTTTTGGCTTCACAAAACAATTAAGGTACACATTCCTCTTTCTTGAAATAATAAAATGGATTCTTCAAGAAGCCACATCCCTAAAGAACATCCTTGTATTTCATCCCTCCTTGTCTGGGTATGGGTACTCATTCCATAACAAACCTTCCAGGCTAGAAAGTTCCCAGTAATTGGAAAAGAAGACAAAATCTTTTTGTAGTGATTTGAGGCCTCAGTGACTATCTTATTTCTCCTCTTCACCCAATCAATGATTGAATATGGTGCCACATATGTTTTCGTCACAATATTGTGCCATAAACTATCTCATGGAAGGAAACACCACAACAAATTTGCAGCTAATACTTTATTGAAAGAGAAAATGTTATTGATTCCCCACCCTCCATTTTATTTTAGAGAACTTATCTCCTCCCAATTAACCATATGGAAGCCAAGATTTTCACCACTCCCTTTCCGCAAATAATTAAAACATAACTAACAAATCCATTTTATAATTCCCTTAGGGATATAGGACATTTGTGCCAAAAAAATTAAATCATTTCTAAAACCAATTTTATAAAAACAAGTCTACCTCCTCGGATTATCCATCGATTACACTAACCATTAATCCTCCTTCGAAAATAAGATAAGAGTGAACCCCAATCCACCTTCCCATAACAACTGGGGCTTAACCAAAATCCCAACTAGTTGATCCCATCCTCCAGCTACTTCACCGAAAAGGTGAGGAAGTTTTCCCAAAGATGTATTCTATGACTGAACTTTGTTGGTCACACCATTACCAACTTCTCTAGATTAATATCCATTCATGTTGCTACATAAAAGAGATCCAATGCTCTATGATAGCATCTTATTTCCCATAGGACACTTTCCTTTACAACACCAATATGCTAAAGAGAAACATAACAAAATATCATCAACAAAAAATGGAATAGTCAAAATCTCCCCCTAAAACAAGATATGTCTTATATTTTGTGCCCTTCTCTCATCATGAATGACTCTCCCTAAACCTTCAATAATGAGCAGAATTAAGTACGAGGATAAGAGGAATCATTGTTGAATGCCCCTATAATACTTTTAAAAACTTGATCTCAAAACATTTATAGGGAATACAAAAGAAGACAAGAAAATACAACTCATAATCCAATGAACAAATTCCAAACTAAAGTTGATTTGAAGAAGGAGGAGCCTTAGATATAACTAAGACACTTCGTCTTAGGCTTTTGACAAATCAATTTTTGTCACAACAATCAGTAAATGTGTGCAAACCATCTTGATCCATCCCAAAGGCATATTGGATCAATCTTCCCTACATAAACCCAAATTGTTCCAATGCAATTACCCAAGAGAGGATCAACTTAATTCAAGAAGCAATGACTTTGGTGATAAAGGGAAAGAAAGGTTGTTTTCAAACTATTGTGCATCCATACAGAATTCAATACCTCTTCCACAATAAGCACTAAACCACTACCAAGAAAGTCAAAAAAATCCACATAGAAATCCACCGACCAACCATCTATCCCTGGAATTTTGTCCTTTTGAAAAGAGTAAAGAACTACTTTAAGTTTCTCCAAGGACATAGATCGAAATATATACTCATTTTTTCCTCTTCAATGAGCCAAGGGAAAAGACCAATCCAACATAATACCTCCTCCAAATTAGGTCCAACAGGCTCCTCAATCAGAGGCTAAAATGTTCGACCCCTTGTTTTGTAATATCATGAAAACCACAGGCCTATTGACCCATCGCATCCTTCAACTCTTAGACAGAGTTACGGATTCTTATTTTCTTGGAATAACTCTACAATAATTTAGTATTTTTCTCTCCAGAGTGCACTACTCTTCATCCAACATTCATATTATTTATTTCTTAAAAGCTTCCCCTTTCGTTGCTCCAAAGCAGTCAAAAAACCCCGATCACCTTCAATCATAATGTTATCACAATGATCTTCAAAAAATTGGTTTATCTATGCTTCTACCTCTGACTACAACAAATCCCTTTGCTTGTGTCTACATCTTCCCCACTCTGCAAACTTTTCTTTCAAACTATGAAGGTTCTTAGTGAACTAGGCCCCAACACATTCACCTATTGAGGGGTCTACATGTCTCTAAGAAGTAGAGACCAAATTTTGAAACTATTATTCACTTGACCAACATGAATTATACTTGAAAGGGTCAGTAGTCTTAGGCTCTCTGACCCCTACTTCCTACCCAGGAGAAAATGATTTCCACTTCAAGAACAAGCTCTTCAGACACTAAAAATATGTCTAAACATTTGGCTATAGCATCATCACCACATTGGACCATGTCAGTCTAAGCCTACAATGTTGCACATTCACCGGACTCAATTCTTTGAACTTATCAACAAAAACAAAAACAAGTTAAATTATCTTCCCTAGCTAAAGTGCCCCAAATTCCATCCATGTTAAGAGGGAGATTTAAATATCCTCCCATAATTAGACTCTTCACCTTAAGACAATTCAGGACTATAGTCTTTCCCAAAAGTCCTGTGAGCCATCAAATGGCCCATACATATTCAATATCAAGAAAGAAAGGTCTAATTCCTTGTTGATGACTTTCAAACACAAACCTAAGAACACATAAAAGTTGTTAGATAAAGACAAATTTCTATTAAATTTTGTTAAATTATTGCTCCAAAATGACTGATAAAATCTAAATCCAAGAATGTCCATCCAACAAAACGCCTACTCAATAATGGAACCAAAAATCCCCTTTTCCCTTGGATTCTTTAAGCAACAAAACATCTTGTTTTTTCAAGGCTACCATGCATTTAAGGGAAGTAGTTTGGTATGCCCTCCTAGGAATCTTATGTTAACACTTCATTTGGAAACCTCCTTAGGTGTTTTCCCTACTCTAAGGACCTCTTAAAGGATATTTTGTTGATTATCACTAACCTCCCACCTAGATTTTTCTTGGGCATTTCTGAATCTTGACTTTCTTCCAACTCTCGTTGAATCACCATCCTTAGAGGTATTGAAAGCAATACCCCTTCCACGAGGCTAAATCCTGTATAGAAACCCTGGAATGCAGAAGGTACGAGCCTCCCCCTACCTGCCTAAGTGTTGGAACTTAAATTGTGAGGGTTACTGAACAATCATTGAGAAGTCCAAGAGACACCTTGTAAATATAATCCCTAGGGTCATTCTCATATATTTGAATGAATTAATGCCTGAGTTTTCGACATATCTGCGACAGCTATAATTTGGGCATCTTCTTAATAACCATTTTTTGCCATTTGCTCTTCTGAAATTGCCACGTTTCTTGCCTTAGATCTCCACGTTTCATTTGTATTCGCTGGATTGAAGCCCATCAAACTCTATTTATAGAGAATTGTAATTCCTGTTTAGAAATGTGTTTTGGAGAATTTTGTTAGTGATAAGTTTTTGTGCACTGTAAGAGAGAGAGACTAGTCTGAAATTTCCTGTGTGTGAAAACAGAGTAGCATACTATGTTTTACTGTTTTGTTAACATAACCACTCTGTTTGTTTTTACTGTTTGGAATAAATATTGTGACAGTGATTTCCAGAATTCATATTTGAGTTTTATTTTTTATTTCTCAAATAGAGTTTTATTTTGAATCTATATTTTCCGAGCGTGACTCCTCAATGAACACTTAAATCCATTTTTTTTCAGATTCTTCATTTGGCATTAGAGCCAAGTTTTTGGTTGTTTGCAGAAGAAGAAGACAATGGCCCAAAATAACAGTTCAGTCCAGCACCAGATTCCTCTTTTATGTGGGGGAAATTTTGAGTATTGGAGTGTGAATATGAGAAATTTGCTCATCTCACAAGATTTATGGATGCTTGTTTCTGCAGGGTACACAGAGCCAGCTGATCAAGCTGCTTATAATGCATTGTCAACTGATCAGAAGATAGAATTGAAGGAGAATAGGAAAAGGGATGTTAAGGCTCTGTTTATTCTTCAAACAGGAGTCGATATTACAATTTTTCCAAATATTGCAGAATGTGAAAAGTCCCATGATGCTTGGGATACCTTGGACAAGGTATACAAGGGCTCTGTAAAGGTAAAAGTTGTCAAACTTCAAATGCTGAGAATATATTTTGAGTCTCTTTCTATGAAAGAAAATGAAAGTGTTGAATGTTTCATTACTAGAGTTCAAAATATTGTTAATGTTATTCATGCTCATGGTGAAACTCTTGAAGATAGTGTTACCACCTAAGCTGTACTTAGTGGTTTTTTATCAAGTGAGCCTAGTGAACCGGACAAGGTTAACTTGTTCATACTTCAAAAAGACCTTTGGAAGTACTTCTAGGAAGTGCTTGTTGTATCATATCACATGTTCATACCCCATGGGGGAATTGTAATAAATGTTCTAGCATGATAGTGTCTGTAAAAGACTTGGTCTCTTAGACTTCATTTGTCAATCTGATCAGCCCAGGGTGTTTTTTCCCTTGGTTATTATTGGTTTTTGAATAAACGACTGATAATTTCTGAGTTTTTCACTCCATACCTCCAAAGTTGGGGTGGCCGACTTGGCATTTGGGCCTATTGAGGTTATTAGAGTCTATGTGTCAATGTATAAACATGCTAGACATCTTTTTTGAGTCATATGAACATGTCTAAGTCCCCCTATGTGTTTTTCAATTTTTCAATTTTTTAGTTTTTTCAGTGTTTTTTTATTAAATTTTAATTTTTCCAAAACTTAGGCTATTTTTTAATAGTTTAATTGGAAAAAATGATTTTGTAATAAAAGTGGGCCAAATAATCGGTTTCAGTCATGTAGGTGCTCATTTTCAAGCTAAGAGCACCATGTAAACCCATGGACCCACTTTTTCCTAATTTTTGAGTGATCTTCCATCACTCAGGTCAGAAAGCCCCAAAAATCAATTATTGATTATTTTAATTAATAAATTGATGAATAATGGAGAAAATCCAAAATCAATAAATTAGTGGATTCTCAACCGATTTGACTGAAATCAATCAGATCTGGAGCAGATTGACTAGATCTGGCAAATCCTTGACTGAAGGAGGGGATCAAATCAAATCCAGAGCTGATCTACAGTGGTCTTCATGGGGAATTGTGCCCTCTCTCTCTCCTCCACACGTGTGGACTCTCTTGGATGCTCTGTGGGACGATATGTCGGTGTATGGGTTGATGTGTCAGCTCAATCAAGCCCCTGGTTGACAAGTAGGCTCAGTCTAGCTTCAGTTATGCCATTACATGTGTGGATGATTATTACATGTGTGGATTATTATTGCCATTATTTTACTGAGGTAACCTATATCTGATTTCATTTCTTGATTATTTTATTGAGGTAACCTGTATCAATTATTGATTATTTTAATTAATAAATTGATGAATAATGGAGCAAATCCAAAATCAATAAATCAGTGGATTCTCAACCGATTTGACTGAAATCAATCAGATCTAGAGCAGATTGACTGGATCTGACCAATCCTTGACTGAAGGAGGGGATCAAATCAGATCCAGAGCTGATCTACAGTGGTCTTCATGGGGAATTGTTCCCTCTCTCTCTCCTCCACACGTTTGGACTCTCCTGGATGCTCTGCGAGCCGATGTGTCAGTGTATGGGTTGATGTGTCAGCTCAATCAAGCCCCTGGTTGACAAGTAGGCTCGGTCCAGCTTCAGTTATGCCATTACATGTGTGGATGATTATTACATGTGTGGATGATTATTGCCATTATTTTAGTAAGGTAACCTGTGCCATTACATGTGTGGATGATTATTGCCATTATTTTACTGAGGTAACCTGTATCTATTTTCATTTCTTGCTAGTTGCTTGTAGATCTGTGGTTAAGATTGGTAATTAGCTTATTACAATCTTGATAGGAAAGGTGTTGTTGAATAAGTTTATTGACTATCACTCTCCTTTGATGGATGTTTAGAGATCTAGATTTATCATGTCCTATAAGCTTATATGCATGTTATCTTGAATCTCTTTGTATGTACTAATCGGATCTCACAGGTTTCTTGGCAAGTTCTTTGATTTCAGCTGAGTTGCAAGTTCATACTTTGGAGAGGATGCTGATCTAGCTTGCTTCTTAATTCTCTTCAAAACATTTCAAATTCATAGTCCCTCGACATTCCACCTGAAAGCTCTACTGCGGATCATCAAGGAAACCAGCATTTCTTTCCTCCTCTTCCTCCCTCAAAATCAACACTTTACCCGGTTACTTTGTTCAGTTCATAGCTTTGATTTCATTTGGATCTATTTCATCAAAGTAATATACACATAGATATGATATTCCATAGCTCAAAGTCTAGATATTGCACTCAAAAAAGTTTCATAAGCATTCTAGATCTAGCTTTAGGGAAATCGTCTTTTTTGCATGAATTTTAAAGAAAACTTGTAGATCACATGCATTAGATTTCCTTTCACTGTTATAAAATTTAATATTCTGCAATATCAGTGCATTTTCATTGGCTGCACAAACAGCAAGCCAAGATCCCAAGGAAATCTTTCTTTCCTTGGTTCCCTTTCGTTTGTTTTAGCTAGTCGTAACTTCATTTTTTCTGAGATAAGGTAGGCTAATCCAAAGGTACTCTTAAAGTGATTTTGGGAGTTTGTTATTCTAACATGCTCGTTGTATTTTAGCAGGTCTGATAGAAAAGAAAGGAATCTGCTGTCTGAAGTGGCCTCAGGAGCGCTCAAATCCCCCCAGGGGTCTCCCTTTTCACTAGAAACTCAAAAATTTTCCAAAGTTGTAAAATCTTGGTTTTAGCCTGTATAAGGACCAAGAATTTTCTGATAGTTTCAGTTCGCTGATTCTGTAACCAATAATAAATAAAATCATTTTTGGAATAGGCTCTTTCGAGCCCATTCCCCATCCCCCCTGGGGGGATTTGCGTCGGTCCCCTTTTCGTCGCTTTCTGCTTATTTCTTTTTTACTAGCATTGATCTAATTTGCAGGGTAGTATACTTGATTTTGTTATTAATTCCATACTCCATATCTTACATTTCAAAGTAATCGTGATACTTACCCCACGATTTCCCGATTGACCCGAAAGGGGAAAGAGATTCGTGGTAGGATTAATTAAGAAACTAGAATTGTGTATCTGTTTGCATTTTTCTATCATTTGTTTATAAGAAACTATAAAATTTACCCCTTCTCGATTCCCTAATTGAGATCCACTTGGATCGAAAGAGGTTCTTGGAGGGTTTTCTTTTAAATAAGAACACCCAGTTTAAAACTTATTAAAATTTACAAGACTCCAGTGTGTATGCTCTGCACTTGGCTGCGGTTCATCCGATCAGTAAAGCTGTATCAAAAGCACTTGGGTGACTAGCATAATTAGGACTCACTCTCCCCAATTGACAGACCATCAGGTGAAAATCCAACACCTAGATCAGACCTCTACGGTGGCAAAATACCCAAAGAAAGTGGGAACTTCTGAAAAGTGACCTCGGGGCGCCAATCTCTGTCACACCCTAACGGGTGCATTATGAACAATAGCCCCAGAGACTCCATTTCAGCCCACATATTCCTTGCGGGTAGCCGTGAAGGTTTAGTTTTGGACATACTCCAAGTACTCTCGGGTATATCTGGAGTCCCCCCTTTGCCTAATTTAATCAACTCATACTTCACATTTAACTAAAAACATACCAAGAGGCAATCACAAAACATTCACTCCAAGCACATGCAAGCATATTGATTCTATTTTTGACTCCATTCTAAGGCATTGGTTAATTTCTTGATTTATATATATATTGTGTCTCAGCATTTTGCTTTCGTGTGTTCATCTTTTACATCTTGTCATCTTTGATTATCTATAGTTAAATTGTAAACTCCTAAATAACTCATGGGTGATTCCATGAAGATGGGTAACACTTTTTGGCCAAATTTGGCGATGAAAACCTGATTTTTTACTCATGTGCTAGATAGAAGCCCTCAAAA
>LPNX010363108.1:36252-67314 GCA_001517045.1 Pseudotsuga menziesii | reverse complement strand
ACATAAAATTTATCATTAGGGTTTATAGGAAATGTGTGAGGCTCCAATCATCACACATGTACTTCATAAGAGATTGTTTCCTACAAGTGTGATTTGGTGGAATTTTCAAGGTTGATAAAAGTAAGCATGATCCTTGGGGGTCATTCCATAGGTAGAGGTTGAAATTGAAGCTATTGAGCCATAAAATTTACCACTAATACTCGTGGAAAATGCATGGGATATTTAACCACCATGCAAACCTAGAAAAGGATATGTGGCCCCACTCCCACCCCACCTTATCTTCCAACTATTTCCATGTTGTTCTTATCCATATGTGCTTATCCACCCAATTAAATTTCCGAACATCTTTGGAATATGGATAATAATGTGAATTCCTTTTCTCTGTAAGCCACTCCATTTTCCTCGTGTCTTTATTCTTAAGAATAATAAAGAAACCCAAAAATTTGGAGCGCATGTTGATAGCCAATTCAATTATTATTATGAGAGACGAACGACCCATCCAACTTGTTCTCTTGGTTGTTGTGAAGAATGAATGAATTTTCAAGGAGCCATTGTGGAATCTCATGGAATTCATGTTTAATACCCATAAATCATTTTTAAACAGGTAATTTAAACAGGGAATGACAATAAATACTCACAAATACATGCACCAGAGCATGTTAAGATTGATATCCACTTCTTGTTCCTTGGATGTTCTTGGTAAAAATGAGGGTATGGATGGGGAGGTTGTCCAAAAAAACCTTGTAGGGTGACATTTTGGTAGAACCATGATAGGTGGTATTGTACTACCTTTCTGCAAGGCATTAGAGGAAATTTGGGGTCTAAAATGGGCCTTATAAGAAAACGTGCCAAAATAAGTTTTTGTGAGTTGGAATTCAAGAAACAATAGAATTTCAATAAAATAAGTCAACCATAATGGTTGAATTGGCATATTTGTCATTAAAAAAAACTACTTTTTTTGTTCGTATTTTCGACATATCTCATTGTGTTTTTACTCAAATTTCAATCAGGAGAGCTCGTTGGATGCGGAATTTGATTCCGCATCCAACGAGTACCCACACTGGATACTTTTGATGGACCCCGCTACCCCAAAAACAAGAAATACCTGAAAAAAATGTGATGATGATGTCATCATCACGTTTTTTCAGGTATTTCTTGTTTTTGGGGTAGCTGGGTCCGTCAAAAGTATGTAGTGTGCATAATTGTTGGATGTGGAATCAAATTCCACATCCAACGAGCTCTCCTAATCAAAATTTGAGTAAAAACACAGGGAGATATGTCGAAAATACGAACACAAAAAGTAGTTTTTTTCTTTCTTCCTCCAAAATTAATTAATATTATTTTATTATTTTAACCATTATTTTATTAATTTAACTATTATTTTATTATTTTCCTTAGGAGGCCCATTTTAGACCCCAAAATTCCTCTAATGGGCATATAGGTGGGTGGGGGGGTTGGGAGTGGGGGAACTACTAAACCCAATGGTCATATCAATTAAAGTAAAACCCAATGGATAAACATGTTTTTATGGTAAATACCTCACAACCTCTATTACTTGTTATTAACTCCAATATCTCAAGTCCTGTAGTATCCAGAAGTATTATGACATGCGTCATCATTGTGGACATCTATTTTGTCATCATCATCATCAATGTCATATGGTACATCAACGTCATCTTGATCATCATCGTCGTCAGCATTAAGTACATCATCAACAAAATCATCGTCATCATTGTCATTATGGTCACTCATATGCCATTAGTGTTCTTAATCACTCATCAACATTAGGATTGACGTCATATAATTGTTAAGGCCATTTATATGTCCTTACAATCATTTCGATGATAATAGGATTGTTTAGATGTCCTTACAGACATTTAGGTTCCATTAAAATCAATTAGGATCCAAAAGTGACACCACATGAATAATCATCATTGACATCCACATTGGCATCATCATCATACAATAAATCAACATCATTGTCGTCGTCGTAGTCATCATCAATATAATTGCGATAATAATGAGCAAGGAACCCTACTACCTCACAAGAATGGATAATATAGTCTTATACTTATCAAATCATATCCATACGCTGCATCATAATTATCATAATGCATCATCGTAATGTTTTTAGGGCCAATTTGATGCCATTAGGGTCTATTAAATGTTGTTAGAGACACTCAAATGCCATTAGAGAAATTTAGGTGACATTAAGGTAATTTACCCCTCATTAGGATTAATCAAGATCTAAAAGTGCCATGATTATGATCATTTAGGTTCCACTATGATAAATAAAGATCCAAAAGTATTATCACATGAATCATGATCATTGAAATTTACATTGATATATATGACGTTATGTCGGACATTTTTTGAACACAATTCCTAGATCTAAACCTAGTGTGATTCCTAGCACGGTTCCTTTCGATATTTATGGAATTATTCTAGGAATTATACCTGGATCTATACTTGGAACTATGTTGGATGTTTTCTAGGCGCAATTCCTAGCTCTATAATTGGTGCTATGTTGGATGTTTTTCTTGTCTAAATTCATGGCACAATTCCTGTCACTAACGCTAGATTAATATATGGTGTTATGTTATTCAGGACGTTTTTTTGGAGGTTACTCTTGGCATTATATGGGATGTTTTTTTGGACACTAATTGGGATGTTAATTTGGATGCTAATTGGGATGATAATTATGATGCTAATTGGGACATTAATTGGGATGCTAATTAGCATCCAAAATAGTGTCAGTGTTTAAAAAGGGATGCTAAAAGGGACTATAAAAGGGATGCTAAATGGGACGCTAAATGAGACGCTAATTTGGGGCATTATTTGGGATGCTAATTGGGATTCTAATTGGGATGCTAATTAGTGTCCAAAATAGTTCCAACTTTTAAAAAGGGATGCAAATAACGCCATTAAAAGTGCCATCCCATTGAAAAGCATCCATTTTGTCCAAAAAATGATGAAAATACACTAAAAGTGATCATGGACACTAAAAATGAAGCTAAAAGAGACGCTAATCACATGGTTTTGTTGTAGTCCATGTTGCATCAGAGTGTTGACTTGATCCTCTGGTGTTGAAAGAGATGTGCTACCAGCCATAGAATTCTCAACAAATCAAGACTGAACCTCCATATTCACAAATTGTGTTTCAAATTAGTCCATGGTTTCAGACATCTTTTGAATATTTCTAGTTGCAAGAGCACTATCCAATTCCTTGGCAATTGATGGCATGGAATTTTTTATTTTCATCATTTTTTTCTTAGGTATCAATATTGGACAACACATGATCCAAGCGAGAATCCAAACGCATGTAGTTCAATTGTTCATTATGTTTCCTGATGGAGTTATTTGCATATATTCGAGCTCCATCCATATTTCCTTTCTCTATGGACTTCTTAACCTTGATATTCTCAACCTTATCTTCCTTTTCACACTTTCTCACCTTTCTCTACAAATAATTGGAGGTGATTTTCAGATCCATGATCTGATTCATGGGCAGTTGAAGTAGTGTAAATATCCCACTAGAAAATAAGGTAAACTTTGTTACTACTGACCCAACACCCAATTCTAATATATTGGCCCATCCTTGGAATGGATAAGAAAAATCCATATCCCTGGCATCAGGAACAATCTATTTTGATGACTAATTTTCTAGATAGAGCTTTGAACCTACGCAAGGCCTAACCTTGACAATACGGCAGCACACATGTATATGGAAATAATAAAATGCACCTCCAAACTACATTATATCATACAAAACATCCAATCAATCATTTCAAAACTGAATTAACCACTCTCTTCTTTGATTATAAACACAGTCACTCATTTATCAAACCAAGAGATAAATCTAGAACTACTTGATTTCAAAATACCAAAAAATATATCAAAAATGAAATTTACAATAATGGAAAACATAAAAAATAAAAGGAATGTAAATTATTCAAAGTGAATGATAGGTAAATAGAATAGCTAACAAATCTAGGACTAAAATCTAGCTCCATTTGGGGATGGCATTTCCTTGTGGTTTTCCAAGAACTGTAGACCAAGTGCCATTTATTTATTTCAACTACTATTGATCCATTGGGCTATGGAATCATTTACCAAATCTCTATGAATTTTTAAAACTATGAACACACACCTCTGAAATGACAAAATACTGCTGCAAGACAACACACTAAAAAGAATATGCATGCTCGTATTGTGAGCTTATTATTTCTCCCACTCCTACTTCTAATCGGTAGAAACAAGCTACTCATGTGTAATCATATTTCCAATGAAGCCATGTTATCATCCAACCGATTGTAACAACTTCTTGCAGGTAGATAGAAATCAAAGAAGAATTTAACATCTGAAGTAGAAATTTAATTTAAAAAGAATATTCTACTTTGATTCCAAATTCTAGAAGGCCAAAACTTTTTGATTACCACAAGTCCATGTAAATGGCCACTGGGTCCTCCCAATTGTGTTGTATTTCTAGATGATACAGAAGGCCAAATTGTTCATTTGCTTCAGTTATCAAATGATATTTCATTTGTTCCACTGGAAAAAGAGAATGAACATCATCCAAGCATTGGAAATCAAAAGCATCAAGATCATCTTGAATCTGCTCCATAATTTATTGGACCACATTAACAACAATGTCATCATGAGAATCAATAAGGTGATCCTCTTCTCCCATGCTTCGTTTAGATGGATAACTGTCATACATTGGCTCTGGTTGTTCATGTATAATGGATTTGATGTCTTCATGAAACTGCTGATTAGATTCTGCCATATTACACATATCTGTATCTTGCTTTTCAAGATCATCATCACATTCATCAAATATTGGTTTCTCTCCAATAGTATTTGGCACAACAACTATATCATGACCAGAACTGCTAGAATCATGTGAGTCAATGAAAAATGAATCTACAGTTTTGTCATTATAGAATATTTCTTCATGTTATTCATCATATGAATCTTCAAAAGAATTGCTTTGACTGGAAGAAATATGGGACCTTTTCTGAGCCAATAAATTTCATATTTTTTCTCAAGTCCTTTTAGAAGCTTCTTTAAACAATTGATTTTATCTTCTTCCTTAAAACTATTGAAACTAACAAAATAAGAAGATATAGCTGAATAAGAAATGCGTTCCCATTCATCATTAGAAAACATACTTATGAATTCTTGAAAATCTTGAAGAAAATTAGGATTGACCTCAAACCTTGTTGTCTTGGTACATGAAGGAACTCGATCAACAACTGAATCTACCATTTTTAAACCAGTGGAGTCACCAGGTGAATACCATAGTTAGTATGTCACCAGACCTTGTTCACCATCAAACACTGGATATATCTATTGCCATACAACCCATGGAAGTATGTCTTTTCATTCCTTTGTTCCCCAGTATGGTCTCCAAAAGATGTTTTCCCTAATGTCTTCTAGCTAGAGTGGAGGGTAGCAGAGTTTAGGAACATCTAAATTCAAAAAATATTTTTTTGTTCATTTTGGATAACTAGAGGGATCAAAAAATAAAATCATAAAAGATCATGAACAGTCTAGTAAAAGGATCTGAAAACATCATATTTTGGTATACACAAGGATATAATAAAAATATAAAATGATTCACAAACAAAGACAAAACATAGGTTCAAATCATAACAGGTACAAGAAGGGACAACAAATAGTTCTAATATTGTGGCCTCATATGGAAATCAGATATTTAAAAAAACATTTCAGATATCAAGTTTGGAATAATATCCATTTTTTTGCACAGACATTCGTACATAATTAATAAAAATCAAAACAATATATAATTTTAAACCTAGCTCCCAATAATCCAAAGTCATTCATCAAAAATAGATCCTCATATAACAAAAAATTATCAGATTGTAATATGATCAACTTGTATGTATTCAACCCTCATGAGTCTCCCCTATTACAATGCAATTGATAGAATTTATAAAATATTATGATCCTTGTTCTGCTAAATTGATCCCTTCCAGTATGGAACCGATTGCAAAAAAAACACCTGCTTGATATTATGATAGTAAAAATAAATAACCCCATTTTCCTTTTTGAGGGATCCTCATCTAATTTGGTGATGGTAGCACCCAACACTGATGTTGTGACTAAGTGATATGTTTCAGTTGACTTGTCATTGTATCACAAATTTGATAACTCTTTTGATTGCAATTGGATAATTGGCAGATGACGCATCCTCGATCCTGAATCCCAACTTAACAACTGACAATATACTCTCAAATGGCATCCTTAATATTTCTTATGCAATTTTATGGTAACAATTTAGTGAATATTTGGAATCCAGACATGAAACTTTGGCAATTCCGTAGGTAGAAGGAGTTCAACAAACCTGTAGAGAGAACACAGTTGTTGTTTTTCCCTTTCTACATGGTAAAGATCTTGTAAAGATGATATTTTTTGGATGGCTTGACATGCAATTATTCAGATATTTGGCAATATTTCTCCTTCCTTCATTGTGAATCATGTAGCTTGTGATGTATTCATTATTTTCTTCGGATGTATGAGTGTTTTAACCATGGGATTCATCGGCAGGATTGCTTGAAATTTAGTTTCTCTAAATGTTATTATGGTGGAGATTAGCACACTGTGCATATATTTTGGCTCTGTATGAATGCTATCAAGCTTTAAATCCAATCAACAATTGCAATACACAGATCTTAAATAACATTTCTTGTCAATAGGTTGCAGAGTGAGCATGAGTTTTTAGGCGTTGGAAACTTTAACATTTGGCATGGATAGTCTCCATTGAAAATCAACTTGATACCTATGTTTTTTGGTTCTTTCAATATCATTTGTCATTTAGACACGATTACCAAAAAATGAATTTTTTTACAGTAATGCCAGGAAAATGTAATGATCAGTCCCTCGGTTTGAGCTCTGCGAGATGTCGACTCAGATCATCCTCTTGAACTTTCTCCAACTTGGTAGGAATTACATGCCTAGTATCCTGAGGTAGGCCAACCGACACCTCAAACCCATAATCATCAGCTACATGTTGCATCATAGTGTTGACTTGATCCTCTGGTGTTGAAAGAGACGTGCTATCAGCCATAGAATTCTCAACAAATTGATATTGGAACTCCATATTCAAAAATTGTGTTTCAAATTGATCCATTCTTTTCAAACACCTTTTGAACATTGCCAGTTGCAAGAGCACTATCCAATGCCTTGACAATTGATGTCATGTACTTGTTGATTGTCATCATTTTTTCTTGGGTATCAAGCTTGGACACCACAACATCCAAGCGAGAATCCAAACGCATGTAGTTCAATTGTTTGTTATGTTTCTTGATGGAGTTATCTGCATATATTCAAACTTCATCCATATTTCCTTTCTCTATGGCCTTCTTAACCTTGAGCTTCTCAATATTCTCTTCCCTTTCACACTTTTGTGCCTACCTCCGCAAATACTTGGAGGTGATTTTTAGATCCATGATTTGATTCATGGATACTTCAAGTAGTGGAAATATCCCACTAGAAAATAAGTTAAACTCTATTACTACCGACCTAGCACCCAATTCTGATATACTGGTCCATCCTAGGTATGACTAAGAAAAATCCATATCCCTGGCTTCAAGAACAATCAATTTTGATGACTAATTTTCTAGATAGAGATTTGAACCTGCGCAAGGCCTAAACTTGGCAATCTGGTAGCATGCATGTATATGGAAATAATAAAATGTGTTTCCAGAATGCATTAGATCATACAAAACATCCAATCAATCATTTTAAAATTGCATTAACCACTCTCTTCTTTGATTATAAACAGAGACACTCATTTATCAAACCAGGAGCTAAATCTAGAACTACTTGATTTCAAAATACAAAGAAATAAATCGAAATGAAATTTACAATAATGGAAAACATAAAAAATAAAAGGAATGGAAATTATTCGAAGTGAATGATAGGTAAATAGAATAGTTGACAAATCTAGGACTAACAAGAGCTAGTGTTCCACTTTATTTAACATGGCATCCTCATTAATGGTTTTGTAAATGACCTTGATTTGTTTGTTTCAGGTACTTCTCTATGACCTTGATATTGAGTCTCTCCATGGTAAAATATTTGTAATGTATTTCGACCATTGCTTCCCTTTGACCTCATACATTAGGGGGCATCTGTTATACTATGAAATGACACTTTTTCGTCCAAGTACTGACACCAAATGTGTCGGTACACAAAATGAAAATATGGATTGAAGTAGCCTAAACACTATAGATGAAGTGAAGCCTTAATACATACTCCTTCCTTCATATTTGACCATGATTTTAAATAATTTTTTCTTGTACTCGTGACTCTTCTTGCGACAAGTCGTGTGTCACTTGCAGGTATATTCATATGCAACCTACGAGTCAACTATAAAAAATTTCACTCATAAGTTTCCTTCATAGAAGTTGTAAGTCACTCGTAAGTTCCTTATATATGCACCCACAAGTCCCTTAATCAAAAATTAAAAATAAAACATGATTAGCCTAGGGGCAGTTGGGATTGAAATCATAACTTCCCTAACTCCCCTAACCATCCTAGGCATCGTAACCTCTCCTCATCAACAAATGTAAATATAGGGTAAGGGTAGAGAATAGGGGAAGCAAGTTTGGAGATAAAGGTTATGCTGGAGAAACCCATTGGAAAGTGGAGCAAGAGAGCTCGGTTTCTTGGTTAGCAGAGAAGCTTGTCTCAGACAGGGTTGTAATGTTCCCTGAAACTTCTGAATAAAGAGTGTCTTTTTTCCATAATGTCTTTGCACATATTTTTGTTGTTATGAATTATTAAATGTATTGTTGTTTGTTCTTATATGAAATTATAATCTTTTCATCTTTCTTTATATAACAATCAATGTTTCTTTGGAGGAACGTTAATCTCTTTTGTAGGTACAGAAGATCAGGGGCTTGAGGAGAATTTGAGGAAGAAGACTAAATATTGGATCAACCGTCAGTAATAAGGTACGCATCCCATTCAGTATATTTCTCTCATATATGTTTTTGTAATACTTTATGTCTGCAAGCAAAACATAGTATGTCGATGACCCTAGGACCCCAAGTCATAAGGTAGATATCCCTCACAACACTAAGTGGGAAATTTGATAGGGTTCATTCTATTATGAAATATTGATAACTTTTAAGTATTTTTTATCCAAAATTTAATAGTTTGTGGAATTTTCCACTTTTCTCACATTGTTTTCACAAAATGTCACACACACAACTTTTAATAGTGCAAGGAAACATTTTATACGTAAAATTTTAGAAATGATATATTGGAAAATATAATAAACAAAACATGACAAACAAATATTAAACAAAATAAATAAATAAAACTTATCGTTCCAGGAAGCGACTCAACCTCTCCATCAGTCACTTGTACGGTTGTTTGTTTTTGAAGTAAATGAAAAATAATGTATTTATTCCACAAATAAGTTGTTTTAAATTAAGTTACAAAACTATTTATTATGCAAATAGATTATGTGAAATATATAAATTTATTAAGTGTAATAAAACTACTATTCGGCCAGGACCTATTGATTTCCAACCCACCCATAAAACTATGCAATCTAATTGACAATTAACGAGTTTCAATGTGATCTTGTTATAAAAAAACATTTTCTATGATGGGTAGTGATAAAAATACTATTAAAACCATAGTTGGAGAAGCATGAGGTTCATACCCATATCAGAAAAAATGTAAACCAAACATAACTTGAAATGATTTGGGTGAGGTTGAGATAAATAATACTTTGGATAAGATTGATATGCACAAAATTTACATTAAGCCAATATTGTATTGGGGCATGGAAGATGGGAGAGATTGTTAGAACAAATCATTCCAATGATAGTTGGTGTCCAAAAGCATTGAGATACCATCGTATTGGAGGAAAAATATATTTTGTTTTACACAAAACCTTGAAAATCATGATGATCATAGTTTTTCAATGACTTTATATTTTATGAAATTAACCTTTTCTCAATAAACTAAAAGAAATACTTGTTACGACATTGAACTTGATATGTTTTTTCTTTTGTTCTAAGACTCTTATATTTTTGTGTTCTATGCATATACATGTTATAATATAAGGCTTACTATGTAATAAAGTCACTTTATGACTTTAAGTTAAGCAAATATTCACTTTATGTGTAAAGCGGTTTGTCTTACAATCATAAGTGAAAATTAATTGCTCTGTGAACATTTATATATAAGGAGGTGAAATCCATTTTAATTTTTAAACCACTTACTCATAATATCATTTTGTGTTGGTGATAAGGTATGCTCTTGAAGAATGTGAAGGATCTCTATAATAGAGGGACAAGTTGCTAGCTAGTTGTTGTATAGCTACCAATCACTAGTCACCACATGTGTGTTTTTTCGTACGATCTTGCATGTTGTTGTATGATCCAATAGTTGTACAATCTAATCCATACAGTGTTGTACAAGATCTTCATATAGGTTCTTTTTCTAATTATCAAACTAGTTGTTTATTAAAATTTGTTTAGTAGATCAAACCTATAATTAATAAGATGTGTAGTTGTATATCTTGATTTCTGTGGAAGAATTTCATCGTCCATGTTTTTCATCTTAGGATAAAATTCCATTTTGTTAGAATCCTTGACATACAAGAGTATTTCTTGTATGATTCTTAATGTATTTTAGAAATTTGAGACAATTATTTTATTTGTGAGTAGATTTGGATATAAACAATGAAAATGTGATTAGAGAAATATTGTGGTTTCAATTTCCACACTTGAAAAGTGAAAATTTAAATGCAATTGATGAATGAAAACATGTATGGAGTTATAAAATAAATTGACACATCATCGACATATCCAAGTAAACTATTGGAATGAGAAAGCAAATATGATAAAGACAAAGCTATTATAGGCCTTGCTATATTTGATTTTGAATTGCATCATAGAGACATGGAGAAACCATCCAGGATATTTGATTAAGTTATTTGGAGCACCAGCAATTAATGCATTTTTTTCGTTTACACTACAACTATTTAGATTCAAGATGTTTACCAATATCACTATGTCTAACGACATAAATAATCTTAGATTTCTAATTATACATTTCATTGAAGTCAAAGCTACAATAGAGGAAGCATATGCCAACGCCATTTTTTTGTAAATAATATGTCCTCTCAATATAAAAATACAATATTTACTCTTTGTCAATTACCTTCTCAAACCCTAGAATATATGAATACGGCTCTTTTAGTCGAAGAAAAGATAACCACTATAGGAGAGACCAAAGGTGATCCTCCACCTGAGATGGAATTATAATCAACAAAAGATAAAATACGATCAACTAAAGACAAGGTGGAAACATAATGCTACTACTACTAGAAAATGGGTCATACACTTTGGAACTATATATTTCAAGTCAATAACGTCCTCAAGGGAAAAGTCAAATACATACCATATTAATATGTTGTAGCCATTGTTTAAAATCCACCAAATGTTGATAGCGGGGATGATCTTATTGAAGAAAGGGCCTTATATGCATTTTAAGAAGTTATCACTTTAGAGAATTGATGGGATAAAATGTAGATACAACTAAGCATGGATGTTTCCTAGTTAGTTCAGGAATGTGTGGATCTAAGGAATTATCCCCCATGACTTTATGATACATGCTCATAGATTGTTGTTCAATAATTTAATTTTACATTTTTTGGAGGTGGAATACAAGAGCTCAAACATTCAACTTGGGATCCATACCTTTACAATGGTTATGAGGCAATTGAATAGAGTGTTACCTAATATATGAACTAGTTTCAAAGAAGAAAATGTATTGAAGAACGTTTGGATCTATTTGGTTTTATGTTTTCAATCATCATGTTTTATTTTTAGTTAGTATGTTTTTCTTTCTGTACTATAAGACTTAAGAGGGGGTGTTATGATATAACATTTACCATGTAATAAAGGAACTTTATGACTTTAAGTTAAGCTAATGTTCACTTTATGTGTAAAGTGGTTTATCCCACATTCACATCAGAAATGAATTTCTCAATGAACATTGATATATAAGGAGGTGAACTCCATTGTAATTTTTGCACTAGTTTCTCAGAATATCATGATATTGTGTTATTGTGTGTATCTCTCTCATGTTTTCTCTTTTGTAATAACATCAACATTGTCCTTTACATATAATTACCTTGTAATTTGATTATATGTATTTATAATGACTTAAAATACAAATTTTAGGAGAAATAAATGTACTTCATGAAAAAATAAATAGATCAAAATGAAACAAATTTATCTTAAAATATATTATATCACTATATAGGAATGAATGGAGTTTAATTATTTTAATTCCTTTATGAAGTATATATTTAAACAATAATGCTATAAATCACAAGATCATTATAAAATAAGAAACAAAATGCTAGTAGAAATATTGCAATGTTTAAAATTGTTGTTATTGCATTATAGTGCAATATGTATCATCATATATAGTGTACGTCTTTACACATTCTCATCATTATGATTCATCACATCATGCTTAATTATGAGCACACATTTACACTTGTAGGTTACTTGAGTGCATCACCCATTTTTCATAAAACAATGTTGTTATGTTCAAATTTGATCACCTAAGGTGATCCCAATCAATAAATTAGAATCAAATATCCCACACCCAATGGTCCTTATTTAAATTAGTCATCTTAGTAAATAATTTTTTCTTTGGTCAAAATTTCAACTTAGTTGATTAGTTAGTCCTCATTCAATTGCAAGTTATGACCAGTTAATATACCTTCAAATCGGTCATACTTAAGTTGGGTTTACACATTCCAACATACCCCCCACTTAACATTATCTTCCTAAATCACAAACATAGTTTAAAGTTCAAAAAAAATCTCCTTTATCAATGGCTTCATAAATATATCATTAATGTGGTCATATTTTTTTTAATAGAAATGAGATCACATGCTCCTATAATAACAACAAGAGGTAGTGTGAAATGTGCATGAATGTCAACATGCATAATATTGTTATGTGCAACATGATTATGAGCCACATGTATTGCATTCTATTTATCACAATACACTCTAGTTAATTATATGTGTGAAATGACAAGTTCACCCATTAGATTGTGAATCCAAACTACCTTAATTCCTACATTCAATTATTCATGTATTCAACCTTGATAGTGGATAAGGTGACATCCTTCTTCATTTTACATGATGAATAGTGGGACCATGTCCCAGATAAAACACATGCCTAGAATTTTACTTACATCCATCCACATCATCAATCCAATAAGAGTCTATGTATCCAATTGGTTTGTTTATTTTTTTCCAAATAGTACTTGTTTCCAAATTGATACATACCTTTAACATAATGTACAAATTCATTCCCTCCATTCGGTCTTGCATGAACATGGAATCCAAAATAACAATAAATAAAATAACTGTAGAAATTCAGGCCAGCAGTAGATTAATTTTACCCACAACAATTATCAATTGATCATGCAAAATTGCTAACAATGGAGACTGAATATGGAGCTGTAACAAAAAATTATATTAACTGAGTGTACAATAGCCAAACCTGTAATAACATAGGTTTCTGAATATATAGAATACATCAAGAGGTCGAATGCATAAGGAGGCATCCAAAACTAGCATAAAGCAGGCTTACTCAAAATAGGCAAATCCTCCATAGGTGTAAAAAGCTGATCCCAAATCTGTCATGGAGCTCACGAATTGGCAAGGGCGCATGGGAAAGCTAAAGAGTAGTGGAATGGAAGCTCATACATGCTTTTGCATGCAGAAAAGAGTGGAGGATGAAGAGGACAAAAAACTAGTTCACCTCACCTAGTCTTGCTTTCCCATGTGCTTTAAAACACTGAAAAAAGCAGTCAATAAAGCATAAAAAAGCAGAAGGGCGCCTAGGAGGCCAGCAATAAAGCATATTTGATTCCTAATGCTTTCCCAAGCGTTACATGAGTCAAATATGGAAATTTTGACCTCTATGGATAGGCAAATAGAAACTTGCACAAGGTGGGACACATGAACTAGGCAAATAAGACAAAAATAAATGAATTAATGTCTAAGTGGGTAAACTATGGGTTGATTATTCTAACACCCCCCCTTAAGCCTGACTTTATGAGTAATAAATCAAAAAATATAGGTCCTAGCAACAAGGCTTAGTCACCCTTTTACATACTGCAAGTACATACAACCAAGGAAAGAGGCAAAACCAACTTGGGAAAATCCTCCCTTAAACATGGACTGTAAAACAAAATTGTAGAATCTTGTCTCCACTCATGCCTTTATAGCATGACCAGCTATCCCCAGCAGTGATTTGAGATTGCTGAAGGTCTTCTCACAAAATGCTTTGGTGAGGATATCAGCTACTTGTTCTGAAGATGAACAGAAGAGTAGGTGAATGGTGCCATCATGCACAAGTTCTCTGATGTAGTGCATGTGAATCTCAATGTGTCTAGTTCTCTGCTTCTGAACTAGATCCTTGCAGATTCGAATGGTACTCTGGTTATCACAGTAGATGGTAGTTGAGTATTCAGGTTCGAAACCACATTCTCCAAGTAAACCCTGCAACCATAAACACTGAGTTGCTGCATTAACAACTCCTCTGTACTCAACTTCTGTAGATGAGAGTGCAATGGCACTCTGTTTCTTGCTTGACCAGCTGATTGGCCCTTCTGCAAGCATAAACACATATCCTAAAGTGGACTTTCTATCTGTGCTATCACCTTCCCAATCACTGTTAGTAAATCCAATCAAATCAAGATCAGATTTTGCCTTATAGAAGATCCCATGTGTCCTTGTTCCCTGAACAAAGTTAAGGATCCTTTTGGCTTCTTTCCAATGGATCTCATGAGGCTGATCCATGAATATAGAAGCCACACTTACTGCATAACAAATATCAGGTTGAGTATGTGTCAAATACAATAAACATCCAATCAATTGTTTATACAGTGTATTGTTTACCATCGGTGGAGAATCATCTTCCTCCAGCTTCACTCCTGAAAGGAAAGGAGTTTTGCTTGCTTTGCAGTCTTGCATTCTGAATTTGATCAGAAAATCCAAGGCATACTTGGACTGGTGCACCTTTATTCCAGCTTTGGATTGAGATATCTCAAGCCCCAGAAATTGACTTAAGAGCCCCAAATCTATCATGGAGAAGGCTTGGTTCATAGCTCCTTTTAAGGAAACAATCTCAGCCTGTGAGCTTCCTGTAATGAGGAGGTCATCAACATATAACACAATGATCATTAATGAACCATTAACAGACTTCAAATAGACATTTGGATCTGATTTTCACCGAACAAAATTCAAATATAGCAAGAAGCTATCTATCTTGGCATACCAAGCCCTGGGGGCTTGCTTTAGCCCATACAATGACTTTCTCAACCTGCACACAAGAGAAGGGTAAGTAGAAAAACCTTGAGGATGCTGCGTATATATCTCCTCATTGAGATCTCCATTCAGGAAGGCACATTTTACATCCATGTGATGTACCTCCCATTGCCTTGAGGCTGCAATGGTTAGAGCTAGCCTGATGGAATCCATCTTTGCCACTGGGGCAAAGGTCTCATTGTAATCGATGCCATGAACCTATGAGTAGCCTTTAGCTACCAATATAGCCTTGTACTTCAGTGGTGAACCATCAGCATCAAATTTGGTCTTATAGACCCACTTACACTGTACTAGTTTTCTCCCTGGGGAAAGATCCACTAGCTCCCATGTGTTGCTCTTCTAGAGTGAGCTGAACTCCTCCTTCATGGAAGCTTGCCATCTTGGATATCCTGCTGCTTCTTCATATGTTTGAGGATCAGAATCCACCATCAAATAGCATTTTTCAGCAAACATAGGGTCCTTCATGCATAGACCACTCTCAAATTGTGATCTAGTCCTCGTTGGGTCATTAGGATCCCCAGCTAGCTCTCCTGCTGCATGTAGTGTCTTGGCTGCCCATTTAGGCCTTGTGGGGCTGTTTGGGTCTGCAATAAACTCATCTCCATCAGAAAAATCAGAATCAGCATGTTCAACAAACTCTTTACTTACTTCTTGAGGTTCAGGTGGTGAAGAGGCTTCACCAACTTCCACTTCTGCAAGGGGTTCTTCTTCAAACTGAACACACCTTTCAATGAAGGATTTGTTTGTGCTCAAGTTTATCAAATTGTACCCTTTTGAATCTTCAGAGTATCCAACAAAAAGACACTCTTGGCTTTGGGGCTGCAAAGCCTTCCTCTTCTCTGTCGGGATTCTATCCCATGCCTTTGAGCCAAAAATCCTGAAATGGGTCACATCTGGCTTGTGCCCACTCCATCCTTTGAAGGGAGTCATGCCATAAAGCTGTTTGTGAGGCACCCTATTCTGGATATAGGCTGCACAGTTGATAGCTTTGTCCCAGTACTTTGGTGGCAAAGTTTTGGCCTCCATCATGCATGTTGCCATCTCCTTCAGTGATCTGTTCTTCCTCTCAGCAACACCATTTTGCTGTGGTGTGTAAGGGATAGAATGCTGCATCTGAATACCTACATCTGCACAATATTTAATAAACTCAGACTTGACATACTCACCACCATTTTCAGATCTGAGGACCTTGAGTTTCCTTCCACACTGGTTTTCAACCAAAGCCTTAAAGACTTTGATTAGGCCAAAAACTTCAGACTTGTGTTTCATGAAGTGAACCCAACAATACCTGGAAAAGTCATCAATAAAGGTCAATGAATATTTGGCCTGACTCATGTACATATGAGGGAATGGGCCAGCAACATCACTGTGAATCAGCTCGAGGGGTGCAGAGGTTCTCTCATGACTAGCTTTCTCAAATTTGTGCTCTGGGTGTTTTCCTAGGATACAACCTTGGCAGACTCCTTTGGAAAATTTTATCTTGGGCAACCCTATGACCATATATTTCTTGCTAAGATCAGATAGATACTTGTAATTTATATGGCCAAATATTTCATTCCATAGCTTGCTAGCTTCATTAGCATGGATAAGAAGAGCAGAGGGGTTTGAGTAAGGTAGGAAGTGTGAAAACATGTATACCTTTTTAGCATGATTTGCTACTCCTTTTGCAATGACTCTACCACTTGAGATTTCTGTGATCTCAAATTCATCGGGGGAGAATATGAATTTCTTAGGAGACCCAGTGTGGGTCATCTGGTACACTAACAGAAGGTTGGAGGAGAGACCAGGGACATACAACACATTGTTGAACTGACCATGATCAAGATCTATCCTTCCTTTGCCTTTACTTTCAGTGAGAGAGTCATCTCCCAGTACAATAGATGGTCCTTTCAACATATCCAGTGAGGAGAAGGCCTCCTTAGTCGAAACCATGTGTCTTGAAGCTCCATAATCTATGATAAAACTGGGTGAGCTTGATGTGCCAGCAACCAATGCATGAACTCTCTCTCTGTCATCTGAACTTGATCCTCCTTCTGGAAGGGAGATGCCATTCTTCTCCAGGAGTTGGTTCAGCATATCAATCTGCTTTTTCATACAAGAGCTTTCAGTGTGATTTCCCTTCGAACAGTATGAGCACTTGTTCATTTCACCTTTGTTTTTCTTCTTCTGGGTATTTTTCTTGGGACCTTGTTGATCCTCTGGAGACTGCTTCTTGTCTCTCTTTTGCTCAAGTGGATTTTTAGCTTTCTTTTTGATTTTTGAATCCACCCTCGAATATCCAGCAATCAAAGCTTGATCTTTGGATGGTTTGATGGTGCCCATCATCACCAGCTTGTCTTGTTCTTGTGTGAGAGATTCCATGAAATCTGCAAGGCTAGGCATCTTCCAGGTTTGAGCTATGAGTTTTGTGGCATAGAAGGTCGAAAAAAAGACTGAGTAGTCAGGTCCTAGCTTCGAGAGGATGGCCAATACAAGCTGATCATCTTTCTTTTCAATACCACACTGCTTCAGCTGCAAAACTAGTGCTTTGAACTTGGAGAAATATAGCTGCAGGGATTCAAAGCTACCAGGACTCAGAGAAATCAGCTCATTTTTTATCTGATGTCCCCTCATCTCATCTGTCTTTCCAAAAATATCAGAAAGCTTCTACCATACTTGATCTGGTGAAGTTAATCCATAAAGATGGAAAAGGAGGTCTCGGGAAATACTGAGACATAGGAGGCCATAGGCCTCATCTCTCCGATTGTGCCATTTGATCTTCTCTGCAGCAGCATTGGGCTCTAATTCTGTAGCCATAGTCACCCTGTAGAGGCCTTTCGCTCTCAACAAGATCTCCATCTCTGCTTTCCATTCAAAATAGTTGAAGGGAGTCAAGATAGTTTTTTGTGAATCCATAGCTTTAGAAAATCTGTCCCGGCTGTCAGTAGAAGGCTCCCAGTCTTGATGTCGAACCTGCAAAACAATTTTTGAAGGAGAGTAACAACCTACAATGGCTCTGATACCATGTATAAATTTAGGCCAGCAGTAGATTAATTTTACCCACAACAATTATCAATTGATCATGCAAAATTGCTAACAATGGAGACTGAATATGGAGCTGTAACACAAAATTATATTAACTGAGTGTACAATAGCCAACCCTATAATAACATAGGTTTCTGAATATATAGAATACATAAAGAGGTTGAATGCATAAGGAGGCATCCAAAACTAGCATAAAGCAGGCTTACTCAAAATAGACAAATCCCCCATAGGTGTAAAAAGCTGATCCCAAATCTATCATGGAGCTGACGAATTGGCAAGGGTGCATGGGCAAGCTAAAGAGTAGTGGAATGGAAGCTCATACATGCTTTTGCATGGAGAAAATAGTGGAGGATGAAGAGGACAAAAAACTAGTTCACCTCACCTAGTCTTGCTTTCCTATGTGCTTTAAAACACTGAAAAAGCAGTCAATAAAGCAGAAAAAAGTAGAAGGGCACCTAGGAGGCCAGGAATAAAGTAGATTTGATTCCTAAGGCTTTCCCAAGCACTACATGAGTTAAATATGGCAAGTTTGACCTCTATGGATAGGCAAATAGCAACTTGCACAAGGTGGGACACATGAACTAGGCAAATAAGACAAAAATAAATGAATTAATGTCTAAGTGGGTAAACTATGGGTTGATTATTCTAACAATATCATTTCTTCTATGAGTAAAGTAATTAAGACTCCCAATAAGTCGCATGCACATAGTAGCATATACTTTTAGAGAATCACATTCCTTAGTTATTTGAATTATCACCAATATAGATTAGAGAAGGAATTGTAGTATTGCATTCTAAACCTATTCCAATAATCAAGTGCATACTTAGGATTTCAAATGGAGATACCATCATCCAACGACATAAATTAAATGCCAAGGAAGAAATGAAGTGAACCCAAGTCGATAATTCCAAATGTATCCTTTAACTTGTCCTTCAAAACCAAGAATTGAATCAACATCATTGCCACTAATAATCAAGTCATTAACATATATAATATTTAATAGAATCTCATCATTCACATGTTACACATATAAACTTTAATCTAATTCACAGTGCTTGAAACCATTACAAAAGAAGATGTAATACCTTAATTTGACCCCTAGGTAATGCATGCATATTTTTAATGAGGATGCCAATTAGACATATGTGGTTTTATGTTTGAAGTATGACTTGATACATGAACTATGCACTATGTGGGTCAACATTCCCATTATGGATTTTGGTTTTGTACATAGATACATCAAGCAAATAATATAGAAGGGGGATATTAGTCCATAAGAATAGAATAAATGGGGCTTTGGGAGGGCTAAAAGAAAAATAACAATATTTATTGTTGGCCACTTTTTATCCTAAGTGTTCAAACCTTTATCTATCCAAGTGAAGATACATGATATTGTTGGGAAGGTACACAATGCTAATTCATGCATGCACTCATTTTCTTTGATTTTAATCATGCAAGGGGGATGGATCGACAATTAGGTGATTATTATTCATGTTAGGGTTAACCTTGACTTGGGAACGATTCAAAAGTTGTTGAGGTTTAACACATGGTTTATTATAGTCCATGGTATTGGTGGCCAATGGTATTTGGTGTCCCATAGTTTTTTCCCCATGGTATTGCATGTGATGAAGCCTTTATAAGGCTTGA
Organism: Pseudotsuga menziesii; assembly: GCA_001517045.1. Classification (NCBI taxonomy): domain Eukaryota; kingdom Viridiplantae; phylum Streptophyta; class Pinopsida; order Pinales; family Pinaceae; genus Pseudotsuga; species Pseudotsuga menziesii. The sequence continues at coordinate 47,233 of LPNX010363108.1, read as the reverse complement.
TGAGTCTCCATTTTAAAGTGGCCTAGACGTGAGTGGTGGCTATATCACTTGGACAAGGTTGGCTGGTTTAGGTCAAGGGAGATAATATATCTATTATGGTGGTTTTTCCCAGTTTTTGGTTTTCCACTTAAACATTTTGTGTATATCTTAAATGTGTTTCTATGTGGTTTTGTGTTCGCTCATTATTAATTATGTGTATGCTCGTTTAAATCTTAAGAACTGGTATCAAAGCCATGGTTTGGCATATAGTTGTGCTTTTTGTATTGTACTTAGTTTTGAATTAATTATGGGGTGCATGTTCGGTGGTACCTGACACTCTAACAATATTGTTGGTATCTTGGTGAGAATGTAATTTCCCTGGGTGCAAAAAGCACAAGGTATCCCTCTTATGTGCAGAGAAGGGATGTTGCATCAAGTGTGGAATGAACCACTAGGTAGGTACGAGGGTGGCAAGTGTACTTGTATCCTATATTGATGTGGATCATAGAGGTTGAATATTAGATTGGGGGAGGAATGTGAGTTGGTTCAATCTCAACTATGGGACCAAGATTGATGAACCAAGTATGTGAAGAGAATTCCTAGAGAACGGTCTTTTACAGTGGCTAAGGACCCATGTAATTTGGTATATGGATTATTTTTATATGGATGTCAATGACAAGGTTGGATGTAGGTATGAAAGAATCACTATAGAATACGAGCAAGAAAGCGAGCATGGATGAAGCAACGGATAGTGATGGTGTAGTCACCATAAAGACACATGGAAAAAAACTTAATGGAGCATTTTTCATGTTAATGGGAATATGGATATAAGACTTGGTAGGGCATGCATACCCCTGGTAAATCATTGGTAAAGTCGAGAGAAAGACCTAGGTGATAGGGGGTGTGTGTGTAATTCCTCGATAAAACATTGAGGGGGTTTGGTGTTTACTCCAAGTCAAGTTTAAAGGGTTTTTTTTTAAGGTTAACCTTTACTCGGGAATGATTCAAAAGTGGTTGAGGTTTAGCACATGGTTTATTATAGTCCATGTATTTTTCAATGGTATTTGGTGGTCCATAGTTTTTTGCCATGGGATTGCATGTGATGAAGCCTTTATAAGTCTTGAGGAAGATACATTGTAAATTGGCATAGAATTGAGTGGTGACTAGCTCACTTAGCTTAGGTCAAGGGAGATAATAGATCTATTATGGTAGTTTTTCCCAGTTTTGGGTTTTCCATGTAAACATTGTGTGTCTATCTTAAATGTGTTGTTATGTGGTTTTGTGTTCTCTCATTATTAATTATATGTATGCTCATTGAAATCCTAATACCTCACTCTCTCATGCTACCCATAGTTTGTTGTCAATGTGCATTTTCCATAAATACATGAAAACCATGACCAAAGATATCCGTGAATGTTGGATAAAGATCAACTATTACTAGCAACCAAAAATCCATAGTTTCTAATAGAAGAGATTCCCTTTCCTACATTAGAGCATTAGCTATAAACGAAATTACCCAAGGTACTACATTGCAGAGAAGGGAAGTCATTTCCTAGTTTTGTTGAAAGTTAAGGGGGAAGAGTAATACTTGTTGGAGTTGGGTTACTATGCTTGGGGGGAGTTGCAATGTTAATTTTCTAGTTTGAGTTTTTTACGTTGATTTCTATGAGAGAATTCAGATCCAACTTGTTGGAATTTTCTCTTGTGATTTCATGTCCCTTGCTTTGGGATTGCATTTATACCAGGTTCCAACAATTAGGTGGAAACACACACACACACATGCACACACAGTATTGCATTAATATCTTATGAATTAATTTTGCAAAGCATTGCAATTATGAGTTTGAGTAGTATTTACATGCATTATTTATTCCATTGTATGCATTAGTAGAACATTTATTTTCTTCCAAATCCAAAATGCTCCATTGCTTGTGAACTTGGTGGTGATGGAAAGAAGAAATTACAAGTCAATTCCCTGATATCCAAGGGAGGTGGGTTTAGGTATTAGTATGGTTGAGGCACTTGTTTCAAGGGATATAAGGATTTATTTAATCTACCAAAAATATTTCCATGTAACATAAATCTTGGTTGTTTCTCCATACAAATATCCTCATGTGTTAACACTAAAAAGTGTTCACCTAGCTCTCCATGGTTTAAACCATATACATACATCATAATCCCACCATATTTCCCTTAAATTTTGACCTTCACAATTGTATTTCCACAAAAATGGTCCAAAACATCATTATTCCTTCCCACAAATGAAGGGATGATGAGCATTTATTATGGTTTACCCTCACTCTCTCCCAAAAAGGGTTAAAAACCCCTAAAAATTGGTCAAAAACCCTAAAAAAGAGAAAGGGTAAAAAAACCATAGATAAATACCATGGGAAATGAAATACCATGGGTCATCACCTTGGGTCAAAAAACCCTAGGACCATATTACAAATACATTGTGAAGGGATCTCCCAAAACACCTTTTCATTCACTTGTGGTTATGCTGTAACATTTTTCTCTCAGATATACCACATACTTTCTTGTCATTATTCCCCTCACCACGCCATTTCCCACGGAGTAAGCTGAGATTACTTTGTACCCACTTTGGATCCATTCCATGTTTGACAAATTTCCATGGAGACAACTAGAGAACAACCTCATGGAGCTACAGAACCACTTCTGAGGACGGCTATGGTGGCCCATCTTGGATGAGAAAGGTGTGTTTATTTTTGTTTCTTGCACTAATTAGTTGATATATATGCGTTAAAACCATAAAAATATTTTATTTAAGTTGTTATCTTTGTTTCTATAGTAGTTTATTTTTCTGTTGTTCCATTGAACTCTTCCTTGTGCCCTAGACGAGCTAGGTTTGGTGTATCTGCATGTAATAGGGGAGAAATACCCATTACAGTTTTGGTGACTGCACTCAGTCGATAGATACAAATATTTGTTTCTGAAGGTTTCTATTGGTTTTTTTTTTCTCTTCCTCCCTCACTCGTCGCATATCGGCCCCCCTCGTGGCCAATCCAAACCATTACTGCGTCAATGCTTATCCCCTTAGCCCTAACTGGCTCTAATTTTTTTTTTTTAAATTGTTTGGACCAAGTTGCTTTTATCCGTACAAATGCTATGACTCAGTCACTCCTTTATTCCCGATAATTGTGACCTAGTTCGCTCCTTTAGCCTCAATAAGAGAGACCTATCTTAAAAACCCAAATTGCTCATTTCTCAGCTTCCGGAGCGACCCCAATCACTACTATGACGTGGTTTTGAGCAACCCAGTTGTGCCTAACCTTTGATTTTTCACGACTTGAGTCTATTGACTATTTTTCTACTCAAATTGTGACTCTTCCTCTATTTTTTGCAACCCATATTGTGCATGTTCCTCCAACAGGTGCGACTTGCAATTTTCAGTCTACTTTTGTGCTTCAGTTTCCTCTTTCAGACCCTCTGTATGTCCCAGACCCTGTTTCGACTTATTTTCTATCCATATATGATCTTCTTACAACCCCTTGGTATGTTTTGAGATCCCACTTGCTTGGTTTATGAGCCGTTCTAGTTGATATTTGTGGTTGAGACCCCATGCATGTTTCCTACATTTGATTTGTTCCTTTTATTGCTCATTTGTTTCAAGTACTTTTTATTTCTGGAAGACAAAATTATTTTGTAGCATATTTACTATTCTTTACTATTTTTTACTGCATTATATTTGCATCTTGACAGTGATATTGGAACATCTTCGTCATGGATTTTTGGGTTTGGCATACACATCAGTTGCACACATTTCACATCATATAAGTGAAAATCTCAGTTCATGACCCCGAGAAAGCCTTAAAATTAACTTAATACAACCAACACTGTAACCTCGCTTGTGGACAAAACAATATTGTAGCTAAGTTATTAATTTGGGGATAGGCATTCAAAAAACACCCCTCTGTCACTCACATTTTGAGACATAGTTGTTGTCCATTAGGGGACAAAATACTCTTGTATTTGTTGACACGGTCATAGCCATTTTATCGGGATGCCCCCTTCTCAGCAGGAGTAAACTGCAACAAAGGGGTTTTGGAAGTCAAGGTGGAATATCACACTCCATCTTGTACCAAAGGCTAAACCTTTATAGTCCTCCTCATGCATGCCAGTGTATGCTGGGCGTCGAGGGCCAAAGGGATAAAGCGTTAGTAAACCGAATGAACATGTCATGAACAAGGTATCCTAGTAGCCATTATTCTAGGGATATTTTACCCATAGGTCCTTCTCGGTAGTGGGATTCTCTTAGCCAATATTGTTCTTCCATTTCCTATTGTTTGTTTGGGATTTCATCACCCTACTGAGGATACGATTTGTGAGGGGATTCCAGCTTGTATTTAGGATATTGATTGCACTCATACCCCATAGGTTAGTGACTCATTTGTTTTATATAGGTAGTGTTTCTTCTTGGATTTATATCCTCTTTGTTGTAGACTCTCCTTTCTGTGACCCGTTGTCCCAGTTTGGTTTTAGAGATTGCTGTTGTCTTGTGAACCACCATTTTATACGCTCTCCTTATACACACTCAGTTGTAGTTGGGTTTTTGAGACTGTGATTGATCCTCTTGAGTTTTCATTCATTACCTAGCACTCCATATAGTCATCATATAGCTCCACCACACTACTCACATAGGATTAGGGGGAACAACCCCCAATTTGGTTCATTGAATCAGCATCGTTAGAGCCATCTTCGACATCACTTACCACCTTTGGAGCCACACATTGCCTCTGAATATTATTCAAATTATTATTAGTCTGAAACCACCTTGTTCATTGCTCCATCTAGCCCCATGGCTAGTGTACATTAATGAATCAAGTCTTGTCACTGAGAGAGGGGGGGTGAATCAGTGACAGAAATTTAAAGACAATTTATTTTATTTTAGCAAATGTAAAAACAAATTTGGACATAATGTTTTAATGTGGAACCCAATAAGGTAAACTGCAAATACATTTCTATTATCTGCAAAACTTTGTTTTTACAATATACAATAGTTTTTTACAAGAACACACTTGCTGGAGACCACAATGCCCAAGTTTTTAAGCCACTACTGAAGGATGTAACCACATCCTAGTTTCTTCCTGTGCCTATAGAAAAGGATACACCAATACCCTGATTCTCCAGCCACTATTGGAAGGAGGCTAAGACCTCCTTGCAGGAATGTAGCCTTCCCTAGCACCACCTTTCCACCCTTTTATGTATTTTTATTTGACTTTTAGATCTTCTTTAAAAACTTTGTCTCTTATTACTCTCCTTTGGTATCTATCTTATGCTTTAGCTGCATAGATCTGGATGATAGAGATGCTCCACTTCCTCTTCAAGATTCAGTTTATATATTCTTCATAAACATCAATACAACAAAATACCTTTTCAAACAGTCACATCCTTAGGATACTCTAACTCTGTTTATGTGCCTTTTGTTAGTCATAACCATTGTAACTTTGTTAATAATTCCCTTCATAATTATGTTTATGAACATTTAATTAAACCTATTTGATATTCATCCAACAATGATGTACATTCCTTTCATACTTGTGGGCATCATATTCAAGGCTTGTAGGAAATATTAACTTCTTCTGCATCCTGGATTTAACGATTTTCTTGTTTCTGAAAGCTTCCTTCCACAGTCGTCAAGTGTCCGCAGTTTTTGTTAGATTTTAAACATTCAAGCTAGAATTATGTTAGGATATTTAACTGAGAGAACAAGAAGCACAACAATCAAACACAAGAGACAATGAACACAGTGTTTTTCCTCGGGGAAACCATAAATGGAGAAAACCCCGCAACTTCCTAAGAGATAGAATCAGCACCAAAGTGAAACCCAAAAACAGTAAGACAATCTCCCGATAGTAGTAAGCTCTTTCCTCTTGCCCCAACGTCTTTCTTTTCCTCAGCTATGCACTACAACTAAGTGTGTATGAGATGTGTGATAATTAGAGAGGTTGCCTCTCTATTTATACTAATTCCTGACATGACTAAAACCCTACTAGGGCCGACCTCACTAGGAGAGTCTAATAAACCTAGTGCCCTGGAACTACGGGGAATTTAACCCTAAGACAATAGGAGGGTTACCCATAATGACTTGACATAACTTGTTTACATTATAGATCCTCTCGATAGGAACATCAGGTCATGACATGACACAAGAACATCTTGGAATAAAAATCAGGTTACAATAGATAAGAAATACAAGTGAATACATTCTGAAGTTACAAGTGAATCACTGGATCTGGATCATCACTCGATCTGGATCATCTCTGGAGCATCATCTCTGGATCTGGATCATCCCTCAATCTAGATCATCTTTTCTAGATCATCAATACTAAATCTTCACAGGTGTTATCTCATGATTCTTCTCATCACAGGAAGTTCTAGAGAGCCATCCCTTTTTTCATGTTGGATGTAGGCCTAGCCACCATGTAGGTCTTCCTCGGCGCTTATATCTAACACTTAAGTCAGAATGGCCCACCCAGCACTTACATCTGATCATGTAGGAACTAATCCTATAATCATATTAGAAAGGCAACGTCCAGCACTTATATCTGATCAACCAATGATCAAAGAAAGGATCAACACTTATATCTGATCAACCAATGATCGAAGAAAGGATATACACTTACATTCGACACATACGAGGAACCAATCCAACAAGTATGTTCGAAAAGGAATGCACTCACATCTGATCCTGTAAGAACAAATCCTATAGTCATATGAGAATGGCCCCCAGTCCTAGACTGAGCTACCTGGTAACTGACCTGGTGCCTCCATTCTCTAGGAGAATGGAAGTTGACCTTACATCTGTCCTACTCGATAGAATATACAGCACTCATATCTGACATGGATGGATCCAATCCTCTCACCATGATAGAATGGCTCAGCCCTTATATCTGACCTACTTGTCAAAATGGATATGGATCTTAGCACTCATATATGACATGGAAGGAACCAATCCTCTCACCATGACATAATGGCTTAGCCCTTATATTTGACCTACTTGTCATAATGGATATGGGTCTCATCATTTTCCCTTGGAGGAAACCTTGATCTAGAGAACACCAAGCTTCTCCTTGAAGTACTTGAACTTCACCCTAGCCAATGGCTTCGTCAATACATCAGCTATATGTTGCTTCATCGCAACATACTGGAGCTTCATTGTTCCCTTCTGCACCATATCCCTGATATAGTGATACTTGATCTTGATATGCTTCAACTTGTCATGGAACACTGGATTCTCTGACAACTTCATGCAACTCTAGTTGTCACAATGTATACAAGTAGAATCCATCTGGAGATCAAATAAATCAGACAGTAGCTTCCACATCCATACTGCCTCATATATAGCTGAACAAGTTGTGACATACTCTACTTCAGCTGTACTTAGTGCCACACAGGATTGCTTCCTACTAAACCAAGAGATCACACCTGATCCCATACTAAAGAAACAACCTGAAGTGCTTTTCCTATCGATGACACTACCTGCCTAATCTGAATCAACATAACCCTCCAGTTTAGTCTTCTAATTCACCTCGTACTTGAGCCCATAATCAATTGTACCCCTCAGGTACCTCAGAATGTGCTTTCCAGCAATCAAGTGAACATGTCTTGGATCTGTCAAGAACTAGCTCAAGGTGTTCACAACAAAGAAAATGTCTGGTCTTGTGTTCATCAGATACATCAAGGACCCAATCATCTGATGATACATCATGGCATCAACTGTCTCCGATGAAGCATCACTCAATAGCTTCAGGTTCGATGCCATAGGTGTGTCCATATCCTTGTAGTCCATCATCCCAAACCTCTTTAGGATCTCTACTGCATACTTCCCTTGTTCGAGGGAGATTCCATCCGCATTCTACCACACCTCCATACCTAGAAAACAATGCATCATACCCAAGTCCTTCATTTCAAACTCGGTAGCAAGCTTTCTCTTTGTATCAGCAATCAACCCATCCATACCGGTTACAAACAGATCATCTACATATAGTAGAAGCATCACTAGGTTGCCATCTTCAACCTTGTATTAAATGTTGGAATCTGCTTTACTCTTGGTAAATCCCAAACTGGATAGAAAGCTATCAATTCTACCGTACCATGTCCTGGGTGCCTATTTTAAACCGTATAGGGATTTCTTCAATTTTCACACATGAGACTCCCTGTCATGTGTCTCAAAGCTGAGTGGCTGTTCTACATACACTTCCTCTTCCACTACACCATTCAAGAAAGCAGTCTTGACATCCATTTGGTGTATCTTCCATTTCATTACTGCAGCCAAAGAAAGTACTGTTCTGATGGAAGTGTATATGGCCACAGGAGCAAAGGTTTCTTCATAATCTATTCCTTCCTTATGTGAGAAGCCACGAGCCACAAATCTTGCCTTATATTTTTCAATGCTACCATCTGCAGCATGCTTGATCTTGTAGATCCATTTGGAAGTTACAACTGACTTCCCTTCTATTCTTGGGACAACATCCCAAACATCATTCTTCATGATCGATTGATACTCTAAGATCATAGCATCCTTCCTTTATTTCCATTCTGTCGCTTCTTCATAGTTGGAAGGTTATTTATTGATAACATCACATAGTAAAGCTACATATTTGGAACAAGATCTGGTTCTCTTTCTTTCTCTGTGATTCTCTTCTCAAGCCCCATATATTTCTGCACCTTGGATAATTTCTCGTACCCAAGTAGGTTTCCTCTTGTGAGGATTCTTCTCCTAAGGTGGATCTACAGGTCTTTGTGGTTCTTAAAATTCTCGATATTCTTCTTGAATTTCTTCAATCATGGTTGTATCCTGAATTCTGGGTGCTTCTGCTTCTTCAGTATCTTCAGTGGGTCTCTTTCTGTATTTTTTGTAAGCTGTGTCTTCATCAAATGTTACATCCCTGCTGATGTCGATCTTCTTGTATCCTGGGAAGTATATTATGTAAGCCTTTGAGCTTTCAGAGTATCCCACAAATATACCCTTCTTTCCTGAAGGATCTAGTTTTGTTCTCTTTTCTTTTTGTATGTGTATGTACACTGGACAGCCAAATATTCTGAGATGGCTGACTTCTGGTTTCTTGCCAAAGAATACTTCTTCAGGAGTCTTGTTCTCAAGTACTCTGTGTGGAGTACGGTTCTGTACATTCACCGTTGTTCTGGCTTCTTCTTCCCATAGATGCATAGGAAGATATTGATCATGAAGCATTGCTCTTGCAGCTTCCATGATGGTTCTATTATCCCTTTTTACAACCCCATTCTATTGTGGATTGTAAGGAGTGGAAAACTCCCTCTTAATCCCTGATTCTTTGCACAAGTATTTTAATTTATTTGATGTGAATTCTCTGCCATTATCTGATCGAAAGGTCTTGATCTTGTTTTCTTTGTGATTCTAGATCAAGGCTTTGAATTCCTTGAACTCGCTGAAAACTTCATCTTTTCTCTTCATGAAGTAAATCCATGTCTTCCTAGAAAATTCATCAATGAAAGAAACATAGTATACATACCCGCTTAGTGAGCTTGATGACATTGGTCTGCATACATCGGAGTGGATGATTTCCAAGATTCCTTTTGCCTTGTTCTCGCTACTTGGAAATTTATTTTTTTGTATTCTTTCCTTTCGCACATCCTTTGCAGACCCCTTCATGTTTTGCTTGAATTTTTGGAAGACCTTCAACAGCTTGTATAAGCCTCCTTCTTGTTCTCCAATCACTATTGCATCATCAATAGTCTTTCCCCTTGGCCACATGATGACTTGGCCATCTATAAATGCAACCATCATACATTTTCCATCCAATGCTGATATAAATAGAAGATTCTTCTTCAATCCTGGTACAAACAAGACATCTTTCATTTTTATAGATTTTCTGGAGTTTAGCTTGTAGGAGGATTCACCACTACCTTTTATGGGATATTGGTATTCATCCCCAAGATTCACCTTATGGGGTGAATTATGTTCAGATAGTTTCACAAAGGATTCCTTGAAACCTGTCATGTGCTTGGAAGCCCCACTGTCAATAAGCCAATCTTTGCTTCCATGAGTGACAGTTCCTGTGAGAGTGGAGATCAGAACATATTCATCTTCACTTGAAGAGTCTTCACTTTCTTGTTTTACTCTCTTCCTGGGAGGATCATCATCCTCGATAGTGGGAGAATGATGTCTTATTTTGGATTTCTTCTTCTTCTTGGATACATTCTTATTCCTGGGACAATTTTTAGCAAACTGTCATATTTCATCGCATGTGTTACGGAGAGAAATTCCTATGGCTTGGGGTACCACAACAGACAGCGTGACTCCAGAAATCAATCCTTTCCTATATGCAAGAGAAACTAAATATCTAACACTAAAGGATCTCGATTCATACCTTATTCCAGACGGTTGATGTAGATCTCCGTTGAGCTTTCCAACTCCAGCTTGAATTTATAAATTGTTTTCTCAACATTCAATAAACAAGACACGCATGCTATATATAATTGTGTTAGACCTACTCTAGCATATATAATCAATAACATATAAGCATTTGAAATCATCCATGGATCAAATATCCATTCAAATACACATTATTGGACAGGAAAATATATTTATATTAATATAAAATAGAGATTACAATAGAGACAACCTCTATCGGCATGTCTATGAATTGGAGAAAGTGAGTCCCCCACTTGGGCCTCCACCACTTCAATCCTCCATCTCTCGATAGCAAGCTCGCAAGTAAAGGGCAATCTTGGGAAGAACACAAAAGTGCTCCAAGGGACAAAGGGATGCAGACTCAAGTATAAGCTTCGGCAACAATGGACTATAGTTTTATTACTCTCAATTCCTCATGCCTTCAATGTATCCAAAGAGTTCCTTATATAGCTCTTCAATGGGGTAATGAAAGGTCGAATCCAAGCGATCTCAAGGAATATGGAAGGACAAGAGACAAGTGAGTCCGTGAGTTGGATCCACATCAAGGAAAACTCCAAAAGAATTTGGCCTTTTACACACATCTCGATG